>CM035421.1:104694257-104881757 GCA_020310875.1 Ceratopteris richardii | reverse complement strand
AGTTGAATGATAGGGCAATAAAATCTATTCTTGTTGTGTACAGTTCTGACAACAAAGGATATTGTTTGTATCATCTATAGACTATGTGCATTTTGGTTATCATTGATGTTGTTTTTGTGGAAGATTCAATTCAACCATTAATTTCATGTACTAAGGAGACATCAGTTAGCTCTAGACATGTTTATGACACTTTGCTACCTATTTTTTTAGGTGGATAGGTGATTTCTCAACCTTTATGTTTCAAATACTGATATAGATCATTGCATTTCTGATGATAATTTTCATGATGCACTTATTGATGAGAGGGCTGATATAAAGGAGGCAAAAGCTATGCCTAAATGGTTGGTGTAGACTTTGAGACATAGCAAATTAGATGGACCTTTGTTATATCATACTCGTTGAGGCTCTCATAGTGCCTCTTTTGCATCAGATTTCTATGCAATGGTTGCCTCTGGTCTTTGCAATGAGAATGAGCCTATTTCTTTTTATGAAGCACAAGATTCAAAAAAATGGATGGATGTTATGCAATTTGAAAATGATGCTATTATGAAGAATGGTACTTGTTCCTTATGTGATTTTCCTCTAGGAAAAAAGGCCATTGGAACTAGATGGCTAAACACGTTGAAATGTAAACCTGATGGAACAATTGGTTTGTATAAGGTGAGGCTTGTTGCAAAAGGTTATGCTCAAGAGCGAGGCATTGATTTTAATGAGGCCATTTCTCCCACATGCCGAATGACCATTGTTCATAGCATTTGTGCACTTGCATCTCATACTGGTTGGAATCTATATCAATTGGACATTAAAATTGCATTTTTGAATGGTGGCTTACATGCAAAAGTGTATGTATTTCAAGCCTCAAGATTTTGTGCAGAAAGGGCATGAAAACAAAGCGTGTAGGATGAAGAAGGCATTTGTGGTGCTTAGTACAAAAAGATACTTCCACATGGTTTT
Organism: Ceratopteris richardii; assembly: GCA_020310875.1. Lineage (NCBI taxonomy): Eukaryota > Viridiplantae > Streptophyta > Polypodiopsida > Polypodiales > Pteridaceae > Ceratopteris > Ceratopteris richardii. The sequence continues at coordinate 104,880,803 of CM035421.1, read as the reverse complement.
GAGAATAGTCCGATTGTGAGAACCTTATATGTTAAGCATGCAGAGTTCTTCTAATCCTCGTTGTATATGTTGATGATATGTTAGGCTCACTAGTCCTAATGAGAAGCATATTGCTGAATTTAAGGCTGATTTGCATGCCTCTTTTGAGATTTCATATTTGGAGTATTTGCATCATTTTTAGGCATTCAATTTATGCAAGTTAGTGGGGGAATAGCTTTATGTAAAAATATATATATTAAAACATTATTGGAGCATTTTGGCCTCGAAGATTGCAAACCAAATTTGCCACTCCTATGGAAACATGTTTACGATTGAGTCTTCATGACGTCTTAGATGTTTTGATATATTTTAGTTAGTGATGTGTGTGAACACACTAGGACTGTCGAGGCACTTTTTTCCCTCTTTAGGAGGTTTTTCCCCTTGGCTTGTATATACGCCTATTACCCTAATGGGCTACTTATCTTTGTACATTCTCTTGTAATACATTCAGTATTGTGTGTTGTGCTCCAAGCTTCTTCTTCTTCTTTGTGTTGTTCATGTGCTTCCACAGACTGCAAACTCCAACATTTGGTATCAGAGCAGGTCTTCGCTTCATCTAGGGCATCATCAACACCTCTCCGGTCACAGTCTTAGAATCTCATGAAATTTGATGAGCAGACTCAATGTGATTAGGAGTTCAAAACAACTTCGCTTTGTGGTGCCAAAATTACGATCTAAGCATGTTTCGGCCTCCAAACAAACTATTATAGTGCTTGTGTAGTCAATTTTTCCCTTTTGTGCCAAAGATATGTACAGGTTTTGGTTCGACAGTAGAAGCATCTTGAAGTATGCTACAAGTTTAGTAGAACTTGATAGGATAGTTTTGTTCAACTTTTTGAGATATAATCATTTTTTCTGCATCAAGGTATTTTAATCAGTGGCCATTGCTGAAAGCAGTGATGTATTCCGCATGTTGGATGTTGAGGATAAGTTGGACAGTACCAATTACCCATTATGGGCTTATATGATGCATCATGTATTGGTTGCAAAAGGACTATGGAATATTGTGCACGGTGTTGAAAAACATCCTATTACACCTACAAACATAGTTGTTGAAGATGATGCAGAAGGCATTGTAGATTACAATATTCTTCATGTTCATGTTCATGCTATAGTTCTTGCTGCACCTATTGCAGAGCAAATTCGTTGGTATGGTAGAGTTGCTCAGGCACATGCATTGATAGCCTTGTTTGTCAAACATGTCATTATTCCTCACATTCACTCTTGTAGAACAGTTAAGGATACTTGGGATACACTTATCACTTTATACTAGGCAAGGAATGAGGCTCGTGTTGCTTACCTCCGAAAACAGATGGAGAGTGAGCACATAAATGAAGAAGATTCCATGGACAGTTTTCTGACAAAGATCAAAGATTTGAAGGAATAATTGATTTTTTTTTATGAAATCTTGCCTGACAATTCACTTGTGTAGACCGTTCTAAATTGTCTTCTTGATTCATATCAGAGTTTTGCTTCTACTCTTCGTTTGATGATGAAAGGTAATCCAAATGCCTTAACATTTGAGCAGTTAGACTCTATTGTGTTGCAGGAAGATCAGTCTAGGCAGAACACATCCAATATGCGTGTTGCAGATCAAGCTTTCCTAGCTCGTCAGAAGGGCAAAGGCAAATGGAGCTCTTCTACTAGTAAGAAGAAATATGCTAATTTTGCACAATCAAAGAAGGATGAGATGATAAGAAAATAGAAAAGCAGAAATTGTTTTGCAAGTACCATAAAGGAAATGATCATGTCATAAAGAATTGTCCAAAACTGGTTGCAAAAGAGGCAAAGAAAAAAGAGGCTTGAATGGTTGTTGCAGAGGCCTCTACACCGAAAACAAGGTCTCCTAATCTTGTGCAGAATGAAGAATGGGTGTTTGCTACTGTTTGTAGGTTTGACCCATCTTCTCATGAACATTGTAAATGTTTGGTACTTTGATAGTGGGGAAACCAAACATATTATCTTGCAGCGCAGTTTCTTCAGTTCACTTGAGCCTTCCCCTACAGGGAATAACAACTCCTCGTATCCTGTTATGGGAGTTGGTAAGGTCATTCTGACTACTATTGATGGTAGTTCTTTTACATTGTTAGATGCTTTATTCGTACCAAGGATCAAGAAAAATTTGTTATCAGTTTTTGCATTAGCCAAGATTGGCTTGCTTGTGAAATTTGTCAATGACAGATGTGTAGTTCATGATTTGTCAAATGGCAATGTGATTATTGCTTATGGCATTTTATGTCGTGGGCTGTATAATCTCAGACTATAAAAAATCTATGAATGATTCAACATGTGTAGTACATGATCCTCAGGCTATGTCAGATGCAAAGCTTTGGCATGCATACTTTGGTCATTTGAATTTTGCTAGTTTGCTATGCTTGCAAAAATATGAAATGGTGTCCTCTCTACCCAAACTTGAGGCACTTGGTAAACATGTTTGTCAAGGCTGTATTTTGGGAAAAATTTAGTATTCCTCATTCCCAAAAGATGGTTCAGTTTGAGCTACTCAAAAATTGAAGCTTGTTCACACTGATGTCTATGGTCCTATGCAGACATCCTCTTTTGGAAACTATCTTTACTTCATGACTTTCATTGATGATTTTGCCAGGCATGCATGGGTATATCCATTGAAAGCAAAGTCCGAAGTGTTTATGTGCTTCAAACAGTTTCTGGTTTTGGTTGAAAATATGCCAGCATGTAAAATGGGAACCCTCCATTCTAATCAAGGGGCGAATATATGTCTTCATATTTCAATGCATTTCTAGCTGAACGTGGGATAAAACATCAATGTACAGTGTTGTATACACCTCAACAGAATGGAGTTGTTGAAATGAAGAACAGGTCACTCATGGAGATGGTGAGGTGTATGGTCAAGAGTCAGGCTTTACCACATAGTTTCCCGCTTGAGGTTGTTATGTGTGCAGTGTTGAAAGTTTTTCAAGCTCAAGAGTGTGGGAACATGCCCCAAATTGAACCTTCCACATCATCCGCAATCAAAGGAGGCTGATTTCTATGAGTTGGAGGCATCAAATCATGCCCATAATGGAAAGAAGTTGATTAGAGAAGATTTAGCTCACCTCTTGATGTGATTGGACCTCACTTTTGACATGTATATGCTTTTGATTGGTTAAAGAGGTTAGTATGTGGTCTTGAAAACCTCTAATGAGTTGTATTATGACTTAGATTCATGGAAATACGTGTCCAAGCTGCTCCCTTGCTTAAGCACATCCCCTACTAGCTATTTTCTGTATATTTTGTAGAAATTTCACTCTTACACACTCTATCTATCTAGATGATTTTGGTAGACCCCCTGGTCTTGTAATTGTTGTTTCTCCTTCATCCGAAATCTATTTTCAATGATTTTTGTCTTGTTGAAAGCTTATAAGTTCTACTTTTAGTGGTATAATTCTCGGGTTCAGTACCTGCACATGTGCAGAGAAATGTCTAGAACAGTGTCTATGTAGTTAGCTAGTACTCTATGAAGAGATCAAGTTATCTATTTTGTTGCAGCTAGTTGAGGCATCATCCAGTATCCAAATGGAGTAATTTTACTCTCATTTGAAAGCCCTTTAAGTCTAGTTTAAGATTGCAAAGTTTCATATTCATTCTTTTCATGTACTGAGAGAAACTCAGAAAATACAGAGCCTATGTCAAAAAAAATTCAGGATCCTAGGAGGGTTCATTTGCTTTTGTTGTGCACATAGGAGTGTTTATCCTCCAACAGTGGTATTAGAGCTACAAGTGGAGTATCAAAGAGAGAAGAAGGAGCTACTGAAGTGAAGTAAAAACTTCATCAAAGTTTGAAGGAAGGAAGCAAAGAACGGGCACGTCAACAAGGGGAAGCAAATACATCATCAAATCAAAGACGAAGCTTCACCAAGAGGAGTAGCTCTATTTTTTGAGGTAAAAGCCATCGTTTTCAACTTCATTACATCAAGGGGGAGGTTCAAAAGAGCTAGGAGGAAAAACCTCATCCGCACCCACCAACCACTGTAAATAAACCATAATCAGGGTCTGTTCTTGCAGATCCAACCATAGAAGACTTGGACATGATGTTCAAGGCATACCAGGCTCGACTTCAAGAAGGACCAGCACCTGCAAACCTAGACAAGAGCTACCCTAGAGCAGATTTAGAGATTGAACGGACAAAAATGTGCATAAAGATGGTGGAACTAGGCCAAGCTATGTTCGAGGCCAATCAATCGTTCGATCAGACAAATGCTATTACACCGGGTTTGCACTTCTAGAGCTTACTAGGTAGATTAGAGAAGTTGTTAAATAAACCACAAGTTTCTTTACCTCCACAGACTCAACCAACTGTTGAAAGAGAAAGCTCATCACCAAAGAAAGTCTATGTTCCTGACTCCATAGATGATGGGGAACCTCTTTCAATTCAATAGCACACTCAAAAGTTCTTGCGAGAAATACAAGAAGAGAAATGGGCCAAGGAGAAGGATGTTCCCCCTCCTATTCTTGAGATTGATGACCTTCACGATCAATTTCCACAAGACATTCCATTTATTTATGAAGACCAAGTAGAGCAACAAAGAGAAGAAAGGTTAGAATTTGAATCCAATTCTTTACAAGAGTTGCCATAGTTCACAGGCCCATGGGAATCTGAATCTCTCCAGGCCAGAGCTCCCACAATATTGATCAGAAACGAAGACTCAGTGGTTCGAAGAAACACTAAAGTCATGAAGAACACTAAGGTTCAGTGTCATCTCACTTTAGAAGAGCTACTAAAAGTAAAACCAGAGTTATGGGAACATGTGGCGAATCAAGTTCCATAACTTGATTCCAAAATGCCAAAAGCAAGCTCTAAACAGAAAGTACCAGAGATACCTCTAGAAAAAATAGGGGACATGAACGAAGGTGAAGAAGGTAATACTTATCTTCTGATCACCTACCAAGGTTACACAACCAAAGTCATCATAGATTCAGGTGCTAGTGTTGCTATTTCAACCACCTCCTTGTGGAAGCAATGGGGTAAACCCGCATTAAGACCAACTAGAATGAAGCTTCAGATGGCTGAGGGCCATGTGGAAAGACCTCTAGGATTTCTAGAAGGGATAACTCTAACCACTTGTGGTGTAGATTTTGAGCACACCTCTGCGTGATCTGATACATCTTGGATGCATAAAGATACTCATTTGTGGATGTGCAAGGTCGCAAAGGAAGAGGAAAAATGCTTAAAGGCAAGAGAAAAAGGAACTTCTCAAGGAGATAGACTAGTTAGAGACCCAGCCTACACACCGATGCTCTTTCTGGATGAGGAATTTGAGCCTCATGGTTGGGAAGAAATCTTAGCCACCATGGACATTGCTGTCAATGAAGAACAATGGACACCTTATTGTGATGAAGAGGGTTCTGATATTTCAGTGTTCATGTGTCAACCCGTGCTAGAAGGATGTGACTCTAGTGACTTCATAGAAGAAGAAGAGAACGTGATGATCTAGAGTCCATTGTGATGGATAGTTGCTTTATTTCAGAGGAGCACTATCTAGAAGACATACAAGTATTTACACAAAAAGAAGAAGAACCCCTCACAAGCATCAAAATGGTAAATTCAAAGGATGGAAGTGAGGGTGATCAAAAGAAAAAGAAAAGAAAATTAGTGAAACAGGAAGAGGAGGAACCATTGTTTGAAGTACCAGAGAATTTCAAGAAATATGAAGTTGAGGACCGAAACATTTTTGTACGAATGCCTGAGACAGAGGCCACCACAGGAGAAGCATATGATAACAAAGAAAAGACCAAAAAAATCGTAGTCACCATTGAAGAGAACAAAGAGAGATGTACGTACATAGGAGATGACCTAACTAAAGAAGAGGAAGCAGAGTTGGTAGCCTTATTAAGGGAATATAGGGACGTGTTTGCATGGAACTATAGAGACTTGAAGGGATTAGATCCTAAAAATTTGTTCTCATATGATCCCCATGATAGTAGATGCCAAGCCCACCAAACAGAAACCCTACACATATAATGACACCTATGCAGCTAAAATAAAAGAAGAAATCGACAGATTGATGGAAGCCGGAATTATCTATGAGATTGAGCATAGTGAGTGGGTGTCCCCCATTGTAGTGGTGCCCAAGAAGAATGGAAACTTGCGTGTATGTATTAACCATAAAAAGTTAATGCTGCCACGATATGAGATAGTTATCCGCTTCCAATCACTGAACATTTATTGGAGCGTGTTTCAGGCAAGGAAGTGTATAGCTTCCTTGATGGATTTTCGGGCTACAACCAAGTAGCCATTGCCCCAGAAGATCAACAAAAAACGGCCTTTGCCACAGAGTGGGGAATCTTTGCATTTCGTGTGATGCCATTTGGACTCACCAATGCAGCTACAACATTCCAAAGGCTCATGTGTCATGTCTTCAAAGAGTTCTTGCAAAAGAGCTTAGAAGTATATGTGGACGATTTATGTGATCATTCCCAAGAAAGGAGATGTCACATCCCTGAGCTCAGACAAATCTTCCGCAAGTGTAGAGAATATCGAGTTTGTCTGAACCCAGAAAAGTGTGTGTTTATGGTACATCAAGGTAAAATCTTAGGTCATATTGTTTCTAAGAACAGAATATCAACAGATGAGGATAAAGTAAGAGCCATAGCAAAGCTGCCCAGGCCAAGGAACGTTAAAGAGGTACAAGCCTTCATGGGTCATTGTGGATATTACCATAGGTTCATCCACATGTATGCAATCATAGCTAAACCTCTTTATGCATTGTTGAAAAATTTTGAGTGGAATGACGAATGCAAAAATTCCTTTTATAAGCTAAAGAGACGTTTGTGCATAGCACCAATACTGACCACTCTTGATTGGAATAAACCATTCCATCTACACGTGGATGCATCCAATTATGCAATAGGATGTGTGTGTCACAACCCATAGGTGAAGGAAATTTAGATTTGCCTATAGCATATGCTAGTAGATAACTAACGTAGCCAAACAAAATTATACAACAACCGAAAGAGAAGGTTTAGGCATGGTATATGTCATAAAAAAGTTTAGACACTATCTATTGGCCAACAAGTTTAAGGTTTTCACTGATCATCAAGCCTTATTATATTTGGTCATTAAACCTTGCAATACCGGACACTTAGTAAAATGGTTCCTCTTACTAATGGAATATGACTTTGAAGTGGTTGTTAAGAAAGGTAAAACTCACCTCAGAGCAGATCAGCTTTCTCGCATCACTTCAAGAGAGCCATCAAAGGCAGTGTCTGATGAATTGCCCAATGCTTATCTGTTCAATCTAGAAGTTGTTCCTAAATGGGCAAATAATTTGGTACTAGTCCTAACCTTTGGACCCGCAAATAAGAATGTGAAGATGAAGTCATTAAAAATCTCCTCCAAGAGTTCTTGGTGATGCATAAGAAGTCTGCCCCCTATCATCCACAGGCTAACGGACAAGCTGAGAGCACAAACAAGATCCTATGTAATGTATTGACAAAATTGGTAAATAATAAGCGCTCTAATTGGGATAAACAGCTTCATCATGCTGTTTGGGCTTACCGAGTTGCCTACAAAATGGTACTCAATGCCATCCCATTTCAGATGGTCTTCAAAAAAAATGTTGTGCTACCTTTGGACTTCCTAATCCCAACTTTAAAAGTAGCACAAGAGCATGAGTGGAATGGACACGAGTTATCCTCTAGGATCTTTGATTTAGAACGCTTAGTTAAGACAAGGCTATGAGCGATGACATGCATCTATGCTACAAAGAAAAGGCAAAAGGCATACTTTGATGCACATATCAAAGATAAAGGCTTGAAAGAGGGAGACCTAGTGTTGTTTTATACCCAAAAGCAACATGCCCGTAAATTGGAAAAAAGAGGTTACGGATCCATGATCATTAATAGAATTTCCACTAGTGGTGCTGCTCATTTGGCCACACTAGAAGGCAATGTCTTGCCAAGCTATATTAGTGGTTGTCGAGTCAAGTGATATCAAGAACCTCTAACAGATGATTTGCTACAGAGACTCAACACTACTAAGAAGCGAAAAGAAGAAGAATTAAGGGTTAGAGAAGTAGCACAGGCAGAGGCTAGAGAATGCATTAGGAGAAATAAGTTAAGATGCCAAGGCCTAGATATCAATCTTGAGGCCCCAAGATACCACATGGCCATGTGTCAAACATCGTGCAATTGCTTCACAAATAATTGATCGACGTCCATTTGTGACCATAGTGGTAGGACAAGGGAAGAATGTAAGGACTGTGAGAGCATTAATTGACTCAGGTGCAGCAACTAGTGTGGTTAGACTTTCATACTGCCAAGATCTGCAATTGAACCTCAAAACCATAGAAGCTTATCTCGTAGGATTGGGAGGTGTGGAAACTCCTTGTTGGGGTGAGGTGGAACTTCCCATCTATCTTCAAGATGTTCCGATGAGAGTGAAAATGCTAGTGTGTGAAGATGAGGACCTTACGGAACCACTTGTCCTGGGTCAAGACTGGATCTATGACCATGGAGTCAACTTAAACCTTAAAAGCCAACTTCGTCAAGTTTGGGTACATGAACAATGTATTACATTAGAATTAGACAATTGCATGCTCACAAATCCAGAGGTCACACATTCTCTAAGTTCTTCTGAAACCAATCTTGGCGAAGAAAATGTTGTGTGTGTCAATAGCCCTATGAAGCAAAAGGACTCAATCATGGAAGCACAAGCTCAAAGGCCAGCAAACCTCTTCTCTTCTTCACAGAATAATGCAAGCATAACTCGACCAAATGTTGGAAATTTAGTAGGCCCATAACTCACATCACAAGTCCATGGTTCCATAGGTCCAAGATCTACAACATGGAATCCAACAATCTTCCAATATTGACAAAACATGAACATACCACATTTAATCATACAAATGATGAGACAAAGATAGAGAAAGATTAGACAACATGTGTAAAGTGTTACATAAGCCACTGCTTACTCACACTATCATATATACAAATGTCAATTTACAATGTGGGAGAAAAACTCTCAACCACTCTATGTGAATAGAAATAGATGGATGAGTGTATGTACAAATGTAAGAAACATATTCAGATGTATGGACAGAAATCTAAATATATATGAGATGTGTGACCTAATAGGTTGTAGAAGAGTGAATATGAGTGATAAAAAGAAGAAGGATCAGTCTAAAACTGATAATCAGCAAACCCTCATCTCAACTTAGGCTATGGAAGACCCTAAGGTAGATACGTGTGTGAAAGATCACATACTTACAAAAGTAGCAAAGAATGCTAACAAGTTTAATGCCAAAAATCCTCAAACTCATATGAACGTACCTTCATGAACACCTCATCCAAATATGCATAAAGCATACATGTACTGATTCTCTTGTACCTATGCCGAATAGGACTCCTCCTGATATGGATGTCGCTTCCATATACTTCAAGTAGTACCTATGTGCATAAAGAGAATATGTACCTAAATTCTTAACATAAGATGCAAATCTTATGTTAACCACCATCCAATGTCTTTGAAGTAACCCGAAATCTTCATGTAGAAGACAATCTTCAAAATACATCATGTAGATGGCTGATCCACACCACCAAGCTGTTCCAAACTAGCACGAGTGCTGCCCCATGTACTAAGAGCACCACCTCTATTGAGGTACCAAAGCTCTCCAAAGCTTGGTGTTGAAACTAGGTGAAGGATACTTTGAACAATGAGCCATGCTCTTTATATAGTATTTGATTGTCTCTTCAAAAGCACATCAAAAGCACTTAAAGCTCTAGGATCTCCAAAGTTCTACGATCTAGAAAAGTACTCACGGAAAAATCTGTCGTCGTCGTCACTTGTTTTGAAAAGCATGACAAATTAAAAACACTTTCGTGATTTTGCTTTGCTTATCTAAAACGTTCTCCACGAAATCGCGTCTGACGATTTTGAACCCACGTGGGCAGGTTGAGAGACGTTTGCCTTAACCAAGTCGCTTGCGCTGTATTCTTGTACAAGGAGTAATACAGAACTGTACACATGCTGTAATATGTGGACAATCTTGACCAATAGGACATTGTTTTCCAACAATCCCCCCTGCAATGTCATATTGATACAAACTGGGCTAAACATGTAACTTCATTCATTTGCAAACTTGTACTCCTCAAATTGACCTTCAAACCTTTTCTTCAAAAGTCTTCTTCAAAACTGAATTTGACTTTCCTTCAAAGAACCTAAACTTGCTGAATATGAACCATAATACTTGAGAAAATATGCAAACTAGATATCCAATAGTGTACTCATCAAGCAATCACTGCTTGACAATAAATGTAGCAAGTACTAACTCTGAACCTGCTATCTCCTGTCTTCTCAAACCGAAAAACATACACTAGGATCCACATATTTGCATTTACCTTACGAAAAAGGTTTCTCAATGTACTTCTGCTGCGTCATGTAATTACACTAAACATAATCAAGAACTAAATCCTGAAAGCTATGACTGATAATTCAAAACTTAGTGTATTACGAACACTGCTGGTTCATCTCTGAGTGTGTTCAAGTCAACTCAACTCAACGTAACTTAACTGAAATCAACTCATGAGTCTCATAAAAAAATCTATGATCTCATCATGTCTTCATCCTTGTTCAATCTGTAAATCCTTCATACTTCTTTCCTTCAGAACTTGGTATAAACATATAAGTGCACACATCTTAAACATACCTCTCTGAAATATCAAGCTGCTCTTTAATAGAACTTTGGAACCTTCTTCTGAACAGGAACATCCTAACAGGAACTTTCTCTAGACATTCTTCTTCTTCCTTCTTCTTTCAAAGCGGGAATATAAAGAGAACATGACAAAGGAAATATAGGAATACTTGTAGGTATGACTCTGTATTCTTTCATATATGGCTGAAAATAAGTCTTCATGTTTCATCACCCCTTGGATGATTTAACACTAGTATCCAGAATTCTTCAAATATATCAGACTTTATGGAATCTTGAACGTCTTCCTTCTTTCAATAAATCTGATCTTCAGTTATCAATACCTATATCTAAAACAAAAATCTCTGAACCCTTTTTATTAGCACTGTACACATGCCAATAGCTTTCCCTGTCATTCCTCATCTTCCCAAATTATAGAATAAGGTTAGCTGATCTATTATAAAAACCTTGCTGAAAGCATTTTAGGATTCATAACCTTCTGCAACATATACAGTAATGGAGATTGATAATTAGGTTTGTGATTGCATCATGAAACATCCATTGGGGAGAAATTTTAACAAAGGAGGGACGAAAATGTTTTATCAAGTGCCTATGAGTCAAAATATATATGTTAGATTTTCAATGCCATATGTAAAGGAAAACTAACGGCTTAAACATTACACGAAACTAGTTCAATCATACGGAATAAGATTTGTTGGAAGGAGTATATGGATATGTTTTCTATGTATGTGAGAGAATGAGAGTGGCAAGATCTAGGAAAGAAATTGCAAAAAATGAACAAGATAAGAGAGAAAATGATGTAAGAGAAAATCCAAATAAAGCGCATCAATTTGTGGATAGGATGGAAAGAAAATTTCAGCAAAATAAGAAACATGAAACACAAGAGGAAGAAAAAGGTGAGCATTGTAAAGGTAAATGAAACTTGAAACTGAGCAATGTAATGAAAAAAAAAGCTATATGGAACCTATGATTGGAAATGCTGAAATACATTATGAGAATCCAAGATGCCATTACAATAAAAAGCATTACAAGATGCCATTACAACTAAAACAATTGTAAAAATGGGAATAGAAATAAACCATATGTAGCGTTAATAAAGGTTACGAATAATGCTCTTGGATTTCTTTTAGGTGCACGTTATGGAGGTGATCGCAATCCGGGTGGATCGAGTCCGGTCATGGCAAAGAGATTGTAATGAAATATATGTACATGAGTGTTGTGATGCGTCAAGCTAGGCATTCTAATGGTCAAAGGCAGTCCGCACGACCCTCCCACCATGACGGCTCAACTGAATGTCACACGTGAGAGGATAGGTTCCACTTCATTGACCCTATATCTTTCTAGGAGTGTAATGTCTATCTAAAGAAGCCTAAGACTCATAAAACCAACTCCAAGTCACTCACATGCTCCATTGAGGGTGAAAAAAGGTAGAGAAACCATTGGGTTTATGAGCCTATCCTAGTTTGGAAGTCTAACTTAAAATTGATTTTAGGAACTATGCTCTTACTAGCCCACCTTGGATCCTCACATGCTCAACTGAGGGTGATCGTCTCAAGTAAACCATGTGCTAGGAAGGCCCTATGGATGCCTAACAATGATGATCCATGAATTTTGAGGGGGGTTTTATAGTTTTTTGAATGAATTTGGTCCTTAGATCTAGAGAAAACAACTCTCAACCCTAATATCATCTACTTTTGATTATAACCATTGCATTTATCAAATGGATTGCTAAGATTGATTCTTCTTATCAAATCTAAGGCAAAGGAGGGAAAAATAGGTGCCTTCATTCTCCACCATTGGATCTAGGGAAGATCTCGACCATCGGATCAATGCTGACATCAATTTGGATAAAATTAGCTGTTATTTTTGGAAGAACTTTACGTTATTGATCTTTGGCCATAAAAATAAGCTTAACCAATGAAAAAAATCATGGATCCTCCTTGACTTAAGATTTGGTGCATCTCCACCCTTGAATCTGAGCTCATCCTCATCGTACAACATGGTTCAATCATCTTTTACCATGTGGCAACCCTTCAAGCCTTAAATTTGCTTAATCTAGAAAACTGTGATGACCTTGAAAATTGGGTTTTGTGCTCGTTGAACCTCCAAATATCCTTTGATGAAGATGAGACTTTGGAGGGCTATGTTTTGAAAGACGTCCTTTAGGAATATGTAGAAAAAACTCCCATCTGAATATTCCTTATATAAGTTTGACTACATTTGCAAGTTTGCAAGGTGGCATTAAGGTGTGTAGCAAGCTCTAATAGCCTTGAAAAGTTATACAAATATGTAGCCACATAGGATCTTTATACATGCTAGACCATATGGCTAACAAAATTTCCTATACAAGATTTTGTAGGGTCTAAGCAGAAAAATTACATTTTAAAAAAATGCACATGGCATAGAAATGTGCTAGAAAATCCATTTAGATGTGAAATTTAGGCTATAGACCAGCTTTGATAGGCTTTACAAGTATATGAATTCTCATGTGATTTGGTGAAAGTGAAATTCTTGCCCTCATTTCCAACATTTGACCAGCTTTGACTGCTACCCTAGATTTGCTTGATTTCTTCCAACTTTTGCATGTGGACTTCCTTTGACATCCTTGATGAATCTTGGAATTTGCAATGAATTCTGGCTATCTTCACCAAATGTGTTTTCTGTAGGCCTTCATAAGTGAGAGAGGAGAGAAAATCTCGATGACATTCGCCCCCATTAAACTTGCAATTCTTCTGGAAGTGCCACTCTAGTCTCTCTAAAAAACAAAAAGTTCCAAGCACCAAATTCTTTTATAGGAAACATAAGAGACATGGAAGAAAAAACTAATCATATGCATGAATGAGTAGGCAACATGACATGAAGCAAAATTTGCATGATAGAAAGAATTGAAACATGCAACATGAATATGCATGAACAAATAGGCAACATATATGTAAATGAACAGGCAACGTTGACAACAAGAAAGGAAAAAACAAGCATCAATATGAAGTGGAAGCGAATGCATTGAGTTGTTTTAGGCATCATTTGCTCTCATCTTGAAGAAAAATTTGTACCTTTTTCATAAAGCAATCTACCTTAAATACGATTATAACTAAAGATTTAGGCAAGAGACATCTTTCATCCTTAGATCATTTTAAATCAACTTCTTTCCTACATAAATATGAATATGCTCTTTCTCTAATTACATGCAAGGAAATCTAACTAAACTTCACTAATGCATAAATCTGCCTATATAGCTTGTGCTTTATTCTTCTATGCCTCCTTAGCTTCATTCGACTTTCTTTTTTCTTTATGATTTAGTGACTTTATGGTTACGTTCAATTTTTGGGGTGAAAGAAAGTGTAAAATTCTTGGTATCAAATGGTAGCTTATCTTTTTTGATATCGAGGAAAGATTAAACTCCGATACAACAAGCATTTTTTATGATGGAGAACAATCGTTTGAAGTCTGATACAAGTGTTGTGAATTGGACTAAGGATTTTGAAACATGTAGTAGCAAGAGCTAGGACTTCAACAAGTATTCTTTCGATACAGGATACATATGCATGTTTATGTATGAAATTCATGTTACCAAAATAAACCTCCAAATTTGCATGCCCAATCTTTCCATAATCCTAGATTATGGCTGATTTCTTAGTAGTTACATTATTACTTAGGGTACAATTTTACATGAAAAGTAGAGAAATCATCAATCATCATTTGACCTTTTTGACTCAGATGATATAGATATGCAATGCAATGCAAATATTGAAATTGGAAACAAACAAAAATTGGAAAAAAAGTTGGAATGAGCTTGAGAAAACAAAGCAACATGAACTTGAAAAAGAAATGATATTTTTATTTTCCTTTTTCCCCCCTTTTTTTTTATTGATACTCATGTTTATGAATCGACCTCATTGTTGTGATCTTCTTCAATTTCGTGATCTAAAATGTACTCATGAATATCATGTTTCTTGAATAGCTTTATCCTTTTAGCTGCAATCAAAGTTTTTAATGTAGCACTATTTAATTCACAAAGAGAATATGTACCATTGTTGTTGACTTTTGATACAATGTATGGCTCAAACCACCATTGAGTGAGTTTTTTGTATGCATCATAATGAGAGTCAAATGTACTATCATAAATGTGCACCTAATCTCCTACTTCAATAAGCTTAGGATGCAATTCATGAGTTTTGTCAAAATAAAGCTTATTCTTCATTCTAGATTCTCTTAATTTCTCAATGGCATCATCAAGTCTTAATTTACCTTGTTCTAATCGTTTAATGTGCAAACTCAAAAAACAATCAATAGACATGTTTCGAGACCAAGGCAAATTTGACCATGCAGACATATGAGACTGAAGTGAAAACAAGGGGTTTTGAGAGTACATGAATTCAACAGGCATATACCTTGTGGTATGTGTGCACGCCATTCTATATGCCCAAAGTGCAAAAGGTAAGTCTTTAGGCCATTGTTTAATGTTATCGTTACATGGTTTAGATATGGATTTTACAATAGGTGGATGTCCTCTCTCTATTTTACCATTGGCCTCTCAATTATATGCAGTAGTGAAAGAAAAATGAATATTGTGATGTTGAGAGAATTCTTTAGCTTCTCTCACATCTTGTCAGGGGAGCACTAGACTGTGCTCTCTAACTACACTAGAGAAGATTCTGAAAATATACTTTTGATTACAAGAACACCCACGTAGGGAAAATATTACAAGAATATGTGATGGATAGGTATGAATAACTCGACTAGAGATGATACACGAGATCCACAACCTCGGATCGTAAGTATGAAAAAAGATATCTAGATTACAAGAATTCCCTTCGAGGAGGTGAACTAGATACAAGAAATAACTCGACAATATCTCATACTATGCAATTACAAGAGGAAAAGACAAGATGTCCAAGAACTAGACTACACAAGACTGGAACAAGGAACAAGACAAGAATTGGAACTGGAACTTGGAGAGTACTTACTTGGCAGTCATGACTCCTTGAGCTCCCAAGACTCATATTGGCAAGACTGAGTATGTATGTGGCCAACCCCTCCTTATATAGGTTTTCAAGGGTGGCTCATCAAAGGTAGTTACAAATTGATGATTTCATCGATGATATCATCAATTTGATACATGATCTCTAGACATTAGAACAAAGCAAGAAGACAATTGATCTTAGGGTTTTGCATGTTTGGGATGCAATGGAAGCATTGGTTTCTCCAAATTCTGAACCAATCATGAGATATAGAAGTCACATGGAATTTGAGGTTCAGGATGGTTTTCTTTGTCCATGACATCACTTCCTCTCAATTGATGAGTTCCACGAGGAGTGGTCATGATCCCCAATGTGATATGATGGATTTTGAATACAATGCTGATCTGCATAATACTTGTATTCTTCTTGAGCTCTATGGATCTCTTCCTTGAGTTCTTTATGAATATCCATGAGATACTAGGCCTTATCTTTGGCAGGTGGGTTCTTGACATGATCTAAGACTTGTATATCCATCCTTGGATGTTGTCCATAATTTGCAAAGAAGGGAGTCTGCTTGGTAGATGTATGAACACTATTGTTGTAGGCAAACTCTACAAATGGTAAAAGCTCAAACCAATCATTTTAATGATAGTTGATGGTGCAATGGAGATATTGTTCTAGGACTTGATTTACCCGTTTTGTTTGTCCATGAGTCTATGGATGATTGGCTATAGATAGTTTAACTTGAACACCAAGGAGCTTGCAAAGACTATTCCAAAAGCTAGATATGAACTATATTGGACCTCTCTCACTGACAATATCATATGGCAATCCATGAAGCCTAAAGATGTATCTGAGAAAAATTCTAGTAGTGGTTGCACCTATGATTGTCTTGATAGTTGAAATGAAGTGTGCCATCATTGTAAATTTATCCACTATAACAAGAATGGCATCATACTTATCTGACCTTGGTAGATCTATGATGATCTGCATACATAATGAAGCCCATGGCCTTTCTAGAATAGTTAAAGGTTGCAAGAGGCCATGAGGTTTTTGTCGGGGTACCTTAGATCTATTGCAAGTGTCACAGGTTTGGATATATTCTTTGACTTCCTTCCACATTTGAGGCCACCAAAAATCCCTTAATATAAGTTCGATTGTTTTATTCACTTCAAAATTTCATGTTGCAAGGTTTTCATGATGTTGTTGAAGTACTTGGATCCTGGGCTTTCCTGAAGGTACATACAATAGGTTCTTATAGAATAGTAACCCATCCTTTTCTTGGAATTCATTTACTTCTTGGACTTTTCCTTCTTGAGTTTTCTGCGTAACATTACAAAATAATTCAGCTTGTGGTAGAGTCTCACGGATCAAATGATTCAAGGTTGAATCTTCATGATGGCTTGAAGAGATAGCTGCTAATTGGAGATGCTTAAGCTTGATTAATACACTCTCTTGTTGATCAAAGGCCTCTCCACCTTTCTTTGGTGCAAGGTAAGATCTTCTTTACAAGGCATCTGACTAACATTGTTGGCATCCTGGATGATATGTGATGACAAAGTCAAACCTGGATAAAAAGTTACTCCATCGAGATTGCCTTCTATTGAGGATGTGGGTGGTCATAAAATACTCTAAATTCTTGTGATCTATATACACAGTAACTTTATGAGCTGCTCTTTCGAGATGGTGAATTAATCATGGATTTCATAATTAATCTTTGGGGGGGGAAATTTCCTTGAATGATATACAATTGGATGTAGGTGTTCGTCATCTCCATACTGGGATAGAATGGCCCCAAGGGAAAAGTTTGATGCATCTATATCTAGGAAGAAGAGCTTGCTAGAATCAGGATGAACTAGAATTGCAGTAGCGGTGAGAGCTGATTTCAAGGTCTAAAAGGTTCTTTCTACTTCTTCATTCCATGAGAATTTCGAGTTTCCTGTAAGCTTGGTAATAGGTGTCACTATCTTGGAGTAATCTGTGATGAATATCCTATAAAAATTGGCAAACCCTACATTGTACATCTCAAACACATGAAGGTGGTTGCAAATCAAGGATTGTCTCGATCTTCTTAGGGTCCATAAAGATTCCTTTCTCTGATACAGTGAACCCTAAAAACCCCACTTTTGTCTAATGGAAAGAGCATTTCTCCAATTTTGCATATAAATGTTTTTCTCTTAGTTTCTCAAGGACTATCTTTACATGATATTCATGATCCTCTGGATTTTTGGAGAATATCAGGATATCATCAAGATATATTGCCACAAAGTCATCTAAATATTCTCAAAAGATATCATTCATCATATGTTGAAATACAGCTGGAGCATTTGTGAGACCAAATTGCATAACTACATTTTCAAAATGCCCATACCTTGTTTGAAATCTATTTTTCATTCGTCTCCTTCTCTCATCCTCCCAAGATTGAATTGGTCATAGCCTGAATCTAAATCACCCATTGAATATATATAATGTCCTGAAAATGATTCAACAAACTCATCTATAATGGGTCTTGTTCCTACATTCCTTATGGTGAGTTTATTGATGGGTTGGGGATCTTGAATAAAACATAGTTTCCCACTCTTTTTAGGCACAATGAACCATCTATTTGAGTAAGGTGCAAAAGATGGCTCTAAAAGTCCCATGTTTATATTCTCCTTAAGTAGTTTCATTAGATCAGGTAATTGAGCCTTTGGAACTTGTATAGGGTGAAGATTCCATGGAATATATGGAATAGTAAAGATAATCATGAGTGCAACTAGCTTAGGATCTATGCAACCAATCTCATGAAGATATATAGTAAAGGCTTTTCCATGGCTATGTATGACTCCCTCACATTTATCTCTCTCTACTGGCAAAAGAAAGTGATAATCTCTACGAATTTTCACCTGTTTGATTTTCTCATCTGTGAATGCATGTCCTATGTTTTTCTTATCCCAAAGAACCGGATCATTTTTCACATCAATAATTTTTTTGTCACTTCCTTGGGGTAATGACTGAGCTATGGGTTTGATTTTCTTGTGTATTTTTTGTACTTTGTTTCAACTAAGGCATCATGTGTTTGGTTCAATTTTGATCACTTGTCAACATTGAGAGCATAATCTTGGACTAGAGCATAATCATCAAGGGAAGAAAGAAGAATGATGTGGGGATTAGAATTTTGTTGAAGGCATAGATCTAAACTCTTCGAGGGTAGATAAACAATGAGAGAACTTCATAAGAGAAATTATCTTGAATAAAGAAGTGAAATTCTTTCGTGATTCCTCCTATGGATATGGGCACACTAGCACAAGCTCCATACAAGGTATCTACATCATTATTTGCAATTCTCATACACCATCCACAATCTTTATCTATGGGCCATTGAAAGTTATCATAGACTTCTCTTGAAATCACATTGATTTTAGAGCCGCAGTCTACTAATGCATTTACAATGATAGCATTCTTATCATTGCCTATTTTAACATGCATCTCTGATATACCTCTAGACCAAAATTTTCTTTTAATGTGAATTTCATGATTTTCATGATTTTCATGGTCAAGTTGAATGGCTCCTAAGAAATTTTTATTAACATCTACTTCATCATCATCATCAAGGTCCTCTTCATCAGATTCATCAAAGTTTAAGGCTTTATTCATACCTTGATCTTGATCTAGAGAATCTTGCATCTCAGTATCTACATTGAGCGAAAACCTCTTCCTTTAAATTAGGCAGATAAATTTATCTTTAAAACACGCTTTGCAATAGGGAAAACTTGTTCTAAAGACATAGCCACTTGACTCTTAAGCAAAATATCAGCTAAAATCACCATAGGATTTATTTTTAACTCAGTTTTTGAAATCAGTATGACTTTAGGTTTTCTCTTTGGTTTCTTTTGTTTTTGCTCAAGAGGTCATTTTTGTTCACTTTCTTGTGTTTGGTCTAGTGTTTGTTTTGATTGTTCTCATTTCTCTAAAGGCTTTGTTTTCATTTTCTTTTGGCTTCTTGTTTTTGTTCATTGGGTTGTGATTCTTGTTCTTTATCTTTGGGTTGTGATGTTTACCCTTGCTCTATGATGGTTTCTATTCCCTCTGAGGTTTGTTTTTGAGTCACTCTTCTTTCATTAAGCTCCATTTCATCTCTTTTTCATTTTTCTTCTACATTGGATTTGTGAGAAATAAGGGATTGATCTTTGATCAGTGACTCCCAAGCCGTTATTCTCCTAATCTCATGTCACGCTCTTGCTAAAGCCTCTATGGAAAAGTCAACTTCCTTTGTGGGTTTATTGGATTCTACTTCTTGTTCATCAAGAGCTTCTAGTTTCACCCCTCTGGTTTCTGCATCCATCATGGTTATATTTTCATAGTGCTTTTTCACTCCTCCCTTACTATAATTTCCTTGCAAAGGTAGCACCCTAGATTGATAGTCATTTATTTTCTTGTTTATGTCTATTACTATTCATTGCTCCTTATCGGCCTTCAATAGTTAACAATCTCTCAAAAAGTGCTCTAATGAATTACATCAAGGACACCTACGAGGACCACATACAAAACCATTTAGATTTTGAGGATTTTAATTAACTTGTGGTAAGAAATTTTGAAATTGAGGATTTTGTTGGTAAGTTATTGCCTGAATGGGATAATTAGGATTTTGATAAGGCAATTGATGTATTTGAGGATCTTGGGGAGCAACATGTGATACTTGAGGTGCAAAAGGAGCTTCTAAAGTACATGGTTGATGATCTTGAAAATTTTGATTTTGAGGAGCTCGAAAAGTTGTTAGAGAAGCTTGAGGATACATGTTTTGATACATTTGAGGATTTTGCACATGAGAATGAGGATTTTGCATTGAAGGATTATGCATTGGAGGAACTTGATATAATTGAGTGGGAGCTACTTGTGGATTCTGATTGGGAGCTACAACATGTTGATTAGGCTCTTGAAAAGACATTGGGTTCATTTGATTTTGGAAAGTTTTGATGTAATTAGATTGTAAGGCATCTACACTCTTGGCCAAATTGGATTTTGTAGCAATAAGGATTTCCATTTGCTCAGAGAGAATTTCCACTTAAGATTGTTCAACTACACTTTTATTTGGCTCTAGTTGAAAACCTTGAGTAGGCTCCATCATTTGAGGAATAGGAGTAGAGTAAAAAAGCATAGCATGGGATTGTTCCCTAACTTGCTCCTTAGCTTGTGGAAGGCTAGCTTGAGAAAGACTAGTTTCCTCATAAATCATGGATTTTGTTTGATATCTATGGGCCCCAACTTGTAATAATCTACACACTTTTTGTCAATTGTCAGTAAGAACATAGCGCTTACATGGTTCTTCTTATCGCCATTCAACTTCCCTATGAGTTTCAGGATGAAGAAGCTTAAGAAAGTTGATCACAAGATCAGGTTCCAAAGTTATCTTATCCTCATTAGAAAGTTGTTCATAGTGTCTAATATACTCATTTTGTAAGTGAGTAATAGAGCTACTAGCCTTGGGAAATTAGATAGTAAGAATCCATCCCATTTATGTTGGCTATAGTCCTCAAGATAGAATTCTTTGAGCATCTCCTTTTGAAAATCACTCCAAGAACGACTATCATATTGAGTGACATGGCTTATGATAGAGCTATCAACAACTCGTTCAAAGAATGTTATCAAAATACCTTTGGGAAGACCAAAAATCATAGCTTGCTCTTCAAACAAATCTAAGTGGCTTGTAATGTTGATGCCATTGAATTTTCCCTTCTCTTTCAACATAGAAGAGAATATTCTTTGGCCTTGTTTCTCAACAATAAGGTATTTGAATGCTTCCTCCATCTTAAGTGAATATGCAAGTGATGCACGATGCTCTAGATCTCTCACAAATGTGTTTATTTCATGATGAAGATGTGCATGATATTGTGAGAAATCGAGTGCAACACTCAAGAATGATGATGATGAAAAATATGCAACAAAGGATATGGATCACAACCTCCCAACAAGGTCAGAAGCAACAATCAGATAGTATGCATGCATGTGGTTCATGATTTATGAATATATAGAAACTTATCCTCACACTCTCAATGGACAATCCTCACCGGTTCAACGCAAGATTGCGGAGCCTTCTCACACATAGAAGAGTTAAAAGGAGACATGTAAAAACACATAAGAGACAAGATACTTGAATTAAAAGAGATTGTAATGAAATACATGTACATGAGCATTTTGATATGTCAAGCTAAGCATTCTAATGGTCAAAGGTGGTCCGCACGACCCTCCCACCATGATAGTTCAACTGAATGTCACATGTGAGAGAATAGGTTCCACTTCATTAATCCTATATCTTTCTATGAGCGTAATGTCTATCTAAAGAAGTCTAAGACTCATAAAACAACCTCTAACTCACTCACACTCTCCAGTGAGGGTGAGCAAAGATAGAGAAGCTATTGGGTTTATGAGCCTATCCTAGTTTGGAAGTCTGACTTAAAATAGATTCTAGGAACTATGCTCTAAATGGCCCACCTTGGATCCTCACATGCTCAATCGAGGGTGATTGTCTCAAGGAAACCATGCACTAGCAAGGCCCTATGGATGCTTAACAATGATGTCCCATTAATTTTGAGGGGTTTGTTTATAGTTTTTTTTATGAATTTGGGCCCTTAGATCTCGAGAAATCAACTCTCAACCCTAGGATGAATTGCTTTTGATTAGAACCATTGGATTTATCAAATGGATGGCTAGGATTGATTCTTCTTATCAAATCTAGGGCAAAGGAGGGAAAAATAGGTGCCTTCATTCTCCACCATTGGATCTCGGGAAGACCTCATCCATCAGATCAATGCTGACATCAATTTGGATAAGATTAGCTGGTATTTTTTGAAGAACTTTGCATTACTACTCTTTGGTCATCAAAATAAGCTTACCCAATGGAAAAAATCGTGGATCTCCTTGCTTTAAGCTTTGGTGCATCTCCACCCTTGAATTTGAGCTCATCCTGATCGTACAACATGGTTCAATCATCTTTTTCCATGTGACAACCC
The DNA here is from genome assembly GCA_020310875.1 of Ceratopteris richardii. Classification (NCBI taxonomy): domain Eukaryota; kingdom Viridiplantae; phylum Streptophyta; class Polypodiopsida; order Polypodiales; family Pteridaceae; genus Ceratopteris; species Ceratopteris richardii. The sequence goes on along the minus strand of CM035421.1, from coordinate 104,858,147 downwards.
TTCAAGCCTTCAATTTGCTTAATCTAGAAAATTGTGGTGACCCTAAAGATTGGACTATGTGCTCTTTGACCATCCAAATATCCTTTGATGAAGATGAAACTTTGGAGGGTTATGTTTTGAAAGGTCTCCTTAAGGAATATGCAGAAAAAATTCCCATCTGAATCTCCCTTATACAAGTTTGACTACATTTGGAAGTTTGCAAGGTGGCATTAAGGTGTGTAGGAAGCTCTGATAACCTTGAAAATTTATAAAAATGTGTAGTCACATATGATCTTTATAGATGGCATACCATATGGCTAACAAAATTTCCTATATAAGATTTTGTAGGGTCTAAGTGGGAAAAATATATTTTTATAAAATGCACATGGCATATCAATGTGCTAGAAAATCCATTTACATGTGAAATTGAGGGTATAGACTACCTTGATAGTCTTTACAAGTATATTAGTTTTCATGTGATTTGGTGATAGTGAAATTTTTGCCTTAATTTCCAAAATTTGACCAGATTTGACCCCCTACCCTGGATTTTCTTGATTTCTTCCAAACTTCACATGTGAACTCCCTTTGACATCCTTAATGCGTCTTGGACTTCTCAAGGAATTCTGAAGACCTTCATCAAATGTGCTTCCTATAGGTCTTCATGAGTGAGAAAGGAGAGAAGATCTCCATGACAACATGCAAATTTTCCCTACAAGGAATAGGGGCCCATAGTGACAGTTAAGGTGACACAATTTCGTCGCTATAAAATTGAAAAAAGCATCGCAAGAAGCATTGAGTGTGGACCGTCGGTTAAACAACGAGCAAAAATACATTTTTATCGATGTGTGGCATGAGGGATGTGTGACACTCGTACTGAGCGTCGCTAAAGCGACGATTTAAAAAAGTGTCACATAAGCGACACTTTTTTGCATCGCATAAGTGACGGTAAATAATGCCGCTTATGCGATGCCAATTGCAGTGCTTTTTACGATGCCTTACCATAACTTACATGATGGCTTTTTGACAAAACAAAATTAAAATGTTGGAGGCTCTTCGATCGGCATCTTCATGCATCTGATCGAAGAGCTCTCCAATGTTCGCAATTGCACTATGCTTACAAGCTCAAACAATCGCTTGCAGAATTGTTGTTTTGTCTAATCTCTATCTTATTGTCTCTCTCTGTCTCTCTTCCTCTCTTTCTACCTCTTTCTCTCTTTGAATTATCTCTCTCTCTCTCTTTATTGCATGTTATTCAAGAAGCCAACCAAGCAAAAAATATGGCTAACTATTGTAAGTACAATTTCCATTCTTTATATATCATTTGAATTGTGTTATTTTCACTAGTTAGCATACTCATACTTATTGATATCCACATATTCACTTATACATGATGAGGATGCACGTTCATACATATACACATGCACATACGCACACATATATACACACGCATACATGTGCACATACACTTACACATACACACACACATACACATGCATATGCACAAATATTTCTACAACCACATAAAAAGACTTGCATGCATGCATTATTGCATATATATATATATATATATATATATATATATATATATATATATATATATATATACATACACACATTAACATATACTTAAATACATGTATATGCACATCCACATGCATGCACATTCACACGCATGCACATGGATGCAAATGGAAATGCATCCACATGCACATGCATGTTTCATACATATACACATGCATATACATACACTTGTATATGTTTATACACATACACATACATATGCACATATGTATATATACACACACATACACATATATACACATATATATGCACATACATGCACACACATATACACATACACACACACATGCACATACATATACACATATACATGTACATACATACATATACACATACACTTACACATATACATGCACATACATATACACACACATACACATGCACATACACATACACATACACATATACACACATATACACTTACACATGCACATGCACATACATACATATACACACACATACACATGGACATGCACATACACATACATACACATATGCACTTACACATGCACATGCACATACATGCATATACACATATACATATGTACATACATTCATATACACACACATATCCATGCACATACGTACACACATTTATGAATGAATTATATAATCAAAGTACTAAAACACATGCTTAATATAAACAATCATAACAATCAATAGAACAAAACTTTTCATTACTTAATACCATACACATAACTCAAAACATAACTGAAATGAGCAATATATATATATATATATATATATATATATATATATATATATATATATATATATCAATGTAAATACATATCCAAATGTCATAATCAAGAATTCTAATCATCATCATCATGATCATTCGCATGATGTGATGTATTTGTGTGAGCACTCTGTGACGATCAAGATTGTCCCTCCTATGTCTGTCTCTCCACCTCATCCATATCTGCCTTTCCATAATACTCCTGTATTACATATAACAAACATAAATAAGTAAAACAATTAAAACATCCATAAAAATCAAATAATTATATAAAATTAAATAATACTCACAAAGGCATCTGGTTGATCTCGCATATACTCCCTCAAATGCCGATATCCAAAATGTGTAGCATATTTGATAGTATGTTTCATAGGATATCGGCCATAATCCTTTCGTTGCATTGAAACAAATAAAAAAGATTAGTTTCTTGCATTTTAACTAAAATAAAAAATATACTCGCAATAACACATATACTTACAAATGTAGCTAGAAAACCATGATGGCCCATTAGGTGCGATGTGTGGCCCGAATTAACTCTCTTCTTTTCAATAGCCTGTTTATTTAAAGAAAAAAGAAATACATAAATTAAAAGTAAAAAATTACTGAAATATATGAAAATTATAAATATAAACTATTAATTTGTATACTTTGTGCTAAGGAAATGACTCCTGTAGATGTAGCTGTCTATGAAAAAACTGCCACGTCTCATATGGTATGTTAGGGCACCTCTTATTTTTTTCCACCATACAATATCTCCTGTTAATTTAATCTCAAACAAAAAAAAAGAATCAGAATACATACATATAGATACACACACATACACATACACATACCCACATACACATATACATGCAAACATATACACATACATATATGCATACATATACACATATACATACATATAACATAAACACACATATACATATCCACATATATACATACACACATACACATGTATGCATATACACTCATTCATACAAAATACATGCATTTATCCCACAATAATGTGTATTTGTGTATATGAGAATATGTGTGTATGTGTAAATGTGTATATGTGAATATGTGTGTATGTGTAAATATGTATATGTGAATGTTTATGTATGTAAATAATCAGATTATTAATATCAAATACCATTATTTGTAGATTCCGATCAATCAGATGGAACTCGGCCACCGTCTCCTAATCGTGCAAGGACTATATACTGTAAGTATATCAAACTTTTAATTTTAAATATATTTGATAGATACATAATTGATATAATCAGATTTTGATCTATCAGAGGGCACTTCACCACCTCCTACCCATGCAATGACTTCACATGTGTCCTCCGATAGGAATTATGATGAATTTTGCTATCAAGATCATATTATATGTTGGTGTAAGTGTTGCTATGGCACGTATCGAAGACCACGATTGGAATCTATTGAACATGAGGTAGAGTATGGTACTTTTGAGCGCGCACCATCACTTGGTCAACGTGATAATGCTTGGGTATGTATTTTTTTTATAAATTAATATCATTATTTTATTTAAAACCATATACAAAATCAAATTACTGTTGATATACAGAAATACTTGCTCGATGATGATGATGATGATGATTTTTCTCATAATGTCAATATACCTCATGTTGAGATATCAAGCTCAACATGTGATGATCTAGGATGACACATACCAGTTTTTCATTTCTCTGACATGTATAGTGGTCACACCGGTATATGTCAGGGATGCTTCATTGAGCTTTATTAGATTCATCTACCGAGAGTGATGGCACATTTGTTTCTTGCTAGCTCACTCATTCGCAGACATTAGGTTTTTCCTTATGTACTGATCTTTATATATTACACTTGTTGTATTCTTGATTTTAGGTCATTCTTGTACATTCCTTTTTATGTAATAGAAGAAGAAGAAGAAGATTATTCTTCCTTGCCTCAATCTGTGTGTGTGCTTCTCCTTGAGAGTGAGAGTGTGTGTGAGCTCTCTTCCTTATCTCCTTCCGCATGACATGGTATTAGAGCTAGCGTGGTTGTAGAAAGCTCGTGGAGAAGGCGAGGGTGCAGAGTATGTAGCAAGGCGTGGAGAAAATGCAATTCACAAACGACCTCCGTTTGCTACGCAGCAAGCCATCTCGACCTCCGTTTCGAGCCTGCAAGGTGGGGCCCGCAAAAAAACCAGGTCAGTTTTAGAAACTGTAACTTGCATTGTGTTCGGCAACACTCATATATTCTAGATCTAGAATTTCAAGCGATTCCTTGTACTGTTGATACACGAAAACTGTGTTTTTCTGAGATCGAACTGTCACGTCAGTGCGATAGTATTCAAGCAGAAGTGCTGCTTGTAGTGCTTTGCAGTCTTGTGAATTGCTGCAGAAATGGCAAACGCAGATGGAATGAGTCAGCTTATGAGTGATAAGCTGGACAAGAACAACTTCCATGCTTGGAGATTCAGAATGATGAATTTCCTGATGGGAAAAGGCTACTGGAAGTACATCAAAGGAGAGAATGAAAATGCTCCACAGTTTCAGAGAGGAATCAGACTGCAGAACAAATAAGAGCATATGAGGAATGGAATCAAGGAGCACAAAAGGTAATGTACTGGCTATTTGTTAGCATACAGGATAGCATGATTCCGCACATACAGGATGCCAAGACTCCAAAAGAGGCTTGGAACAGTTTGGTCACATTGTACAAGACCAATACAAAGGCATGGAAATTGCAACTCAAGAACGCGTTGCATACGTTGGAGAAAAAGAGCATGTCGATAAGTGACTACACTCTGGAAATCAAAAGCATATGTGAGTCACTTGCATCTATTGGCGTGAATGTAGATGATGATGATAAGGTGGAAGTGTGCCTTCGTGGTTTAGGAGCTGCATATAAGCAGTTCAGAACTTCTATATAGACCAAGGAAAATATTCCGAATTTTGCTGATTTGGTATCCATGCTGATTATTGAAGAAAAGAATCTTGGTGAGGATTCAAACTCCCAAGGAAAGCCCAATTATGAGCAGGTATTCTATTCCAGTAGAGGAAGAGGCAGCGGTAGAGGTTTTGGAAATGGAAGAGAAAACAGTAACCAAGACCAAGGTCAACAACAGAATCATGCAGGAGGAAGAGGACAGTTTCGAGGCAGGGGGAGCCAAAGAGGTCATAGAAATTTCCAAAGAAATGATTCAGGTAATGATAGTAAAGGATGCTCGAATTGTGGTAAACTTGGACACTTTGAATGTGACTGTAGGTTGAAGAACCAAAATAACAGAAGGCAGCAAAACAACTATGCATCCACAAGTACAGATGATTCTGAGAAGCTGTTCATGGTTCAACATCACATGATGAATACATTGTCTGCTGGTGTTTCAAAATCAAATGATAATGTCTAGTATGTTGATTCAGGTGCTTCAAATCACATGACCAGTCATGCGGAATGGTTTAGTACTTTGCAGAAATTGCCAGTTCTTGGATATGTTGAAACAGGTGATGAGACATCACATCCTATTGAGCATACAGGAAACATAGCACTATAGATGGAGGATGGAAAGGTAAAACATCTTGTTGATGTGCTGCATGTTCCAAATATAACAAAGAATCTGGTTTCTGTTGGATAAATGGTTGACCAGGGATTACAAGTCAGGCTTAATGCTCATGGATTATATGTAGAAGAGTACAAGCAGGATGGACGATTGGTTGCTAAAGGAAACAAAGTGGGTAGGATGTTCACCTTAAATGTGAAGATTCCTGAAATGGATGGAGCCATGTTTGCAAAAGGTGTAGGAGTTATTGCAGATATAGAGATGTGGCACAAACGGATTGGACATGCAAACTTGCAAAGGCTGATTGTAGGTGGTGTTGATGACCTGATTGTAGGTGGTGTTTCTCCTTATGTACTGATCTTTATATATTGCACTTGTTGTATTCTTGTTTTTAGGTCATTCTTGTACATTCCTTTTTATGTAATAGAAGAAGAAGAAGAAGATTATTCTTCCTTGCCTCAATCTGTGTGTGTGCTTCTCCTTGAGAGTGAGTGTGTGAGCTCTCTTCTTTATCTCCTTCCTTGTGACACCTCGTACATGTCATGGACTTGATGTTCATCAATTACAAGCAGAGGTTTCTACAAATCCTGTACCTCCTGGTTTAGAGACTGAAACGGCTGGAGATTATCCATTGCCAGCTCGTGATCGTTCTCTAGTACAAACATATGATAGAAGAAGATATGGAGGATGGAATAGAGGACCACTTCATTTAGATGGAGAGGTTTTCAACTTTTTGGGTAATCGCTATATGATTGCTCCATCCACTATTACTAATGCTGGTCGTGGTCTCTTTATTGTACAGGATTTGTATGTGCCTCCGAACTCTGAAGTCACTCTTATGTCATTTTGTGGTCCTATATATGGGATTCGAACCCAAGACCTACCGGCTAGGAGTATGACGGGCTAACCACTTGCCCCAAAAGCCATGGTTGAGGATTACTTCCTAATCCTCCCTCTTAGGGTGTGTTTCAACCATCTCCTGCTAGTCATATCTTGAGTCTAACACTTTCTTCCCCTTCTAGAGATCATTTTCCTCAATGATCAATCCTTGGTCTCCCCTTGAATTGATATCCTCACCCTCGCACAGTCTCTTTAACCATCTTGTCCTCAACCTTGGTCTCTTGAGCCTTGCTTTCCGCTTCTTGGCCACTTTGCCTACGGTCTTGCCTTGCTCTCAACCTTGGTCTCTTGAGCCTTGCCTCTCCGCATCTTGGCTGCTTGCCTATGGACTTGCCTTGCTCTCAACCTTAGTATCTTGAACCTTGCCTTTCCGTTTCTTGGCAACTAGCCTACGGACTTGCCTTGCTCTCAACTTCCGTCTCTTGAACCTAGTTCTCACCCATGCAAGTTATCTTGGATCCTCAATCTAGTGCTTCCCTCTCGAGATGTACCCTAGGGGATGTACCCTAGCAGGATGTACCCTAATGTACCCTGGCACCATGTACCATGGCAGGATGTACCTTGATGTACCCTGGCACCATGTACCTTGCGACGCGCTGCACCGCGCCACGCCACCTTGCCCAAGCCTACTTCCTAGGCTCTGATACCAATTATGGGAAGTGGAGAATGACATGCTTGGGACTCATCTCCCAGCCTATTTATAGCCCTTGCCTAGTCACCATCTAGAGTTCTCTCTCTAAGGTCCCTCTACTCATCTGGCCATCATGACTAGGTCCTCATATGAACTCTCTGGCTTTTGGCCTTGGCTATCCCCCGAGCAAGGAACTTCTCGTTCCTCCAAGCATGTACATCTCTGGAATATAACACTATATATGGATGGGGAGATTGGTATCGACTTGCACGTTATGTTCAAAACATGAGTACTTATGGAATATGCTTGAATGCAACATCGCTTACTCGTAGAAGGATTTCACATGCAAAAAATGAAAGATTATATATTGATGGAATACCTTACATGCATGGAAATATAGCAGGTTTAATAAATAGTAGTCGAGGGTTACATAATAGTTCAAGGACTGATTGCACATTTGAGGAGCATGAAAATAGTCATGAATCACCATACATGAGTAGAGATGTATCAAGATACATAGTTGTCAATGCTATTACTACATTACATGCTGGTGATGAATTATTAGTGAATTATGGATAGCGTAGACCTCCAAGAGCACCTTTTAGCTAGAGAGAGAATGAAAATTTTCTATCCATATTTAAATTTATGTTTAAAGTTTACTTTTTATTTATTTATGGAATACTAATGATTTTTATTCATGTGTGTAGATTCCAACGTATGATGTTGATGATATTCCTCCACACCATTCACAATTTCTAGTAAGACCTCATTTATCAGAAGCTTCTATGAGGAGGCTACGCAAAAGTGATCGTGTGAAATATGCAAGGTTGACAGATCTATATTCAAAAGAAGATAAAGTACAAGATTTGAGCGATAGTAATGAAGATGATGGCATGGTGAAAGCATTGATATTTCTAAAAATGAGAAATATCTTTGAGAGGAATGTCTAAAGCATGTATATGAAGGAAGTCATTTGACACGACTAAGTGTGAGTTTACTTATTCTCAATCTTCAAAATCATTTTGGATGGAGTAATCTATCTGTTTCAGCACTATTAAGGTATAATTTTCAATTTTCTATCTATTTATATATATACATGCATAAATATATACATATAAATGCATGCATATATAGGCATACACATAATTATACATGAATGCATACACACATATAAACACACACACACATATACATACATACACATGTCAAATTATACATACCTGTATCGAATGAAGATATTTTGTCCATCTAACCTTTGGAATTGTCCGCCCAACCTTTAGAATCTTCCTCACACATCTGCTTCTCCTATTCTAGTCACCCTAATACCTGCGCTGCTAACTCTTTTATGAATTTTGCATACAAATATTAACTATGAGTTAGCTATGGAGGTATTAAGTCATTTGAAAAATAGAAGTAAATTTACCTCGAACAATTTGAAGGATGGAAGAATAATTTTAAAGGATGGGGGGACACAAAGTATTCACTCAGTGCAGGTTTTTGTTTTTACCTTAGCTACGGTAAGAACAAGAACTTGCATTGAATGAACACTTCATGTTTGCCCATACTTTAGAATTATTCATCCCCTTTCCAAAATCGTCGGGAGAAACTTGCTTTCTTATTTTCAAACAACCTAATACCTCCATAGTTAGCCGATACTTAATCCTTGTAAATAAATATGTAAGTCTTAGTTAGCAAGGAAGGTAATAGATTGACTATAAAATGGGAGATAGCCAAATGATTCAGTGGTCTAGATATGAAAGTCTGCAAACCACAATCTACAAAAAAAATTAAAAACAAAATCAAATATAGACAGCTACACATGCATACATACATACACATTCATACATACATACACATACATACATACATACATACATACATACATACATACATACATACACATATATACACACATACACATACATGTATGCATACACATATGCATACGTATATATACATACATATACACCTATAAAACACATATACACACATACATACATATACACATATGTACACATACGTATACGCATGCACATGCATATACACATCCACATACACATACACATAAACAAACACATATATAAAATTGTATGCATATATATATATATATATATATATATATATATATATATATATATATATATATATATATATATATGTATATTTATTTATTTATTTTTATTAATATGTCTTTTTTTTTAATGAACTTATAGGTTATTATCTGAAAAGTTTTTACCAAGTCAAAATATTCTTCCTACCTCACATGATGAAATGAAGAAGATAATCAACAATCTTGGTATAGATTATCAATTTATACATGCATGTCCTAACGATTGTATTTTATATAGAGTTGAATATGCAAACTCTTTGACATGTCCCAAATGTCAATCTCGTTGATATAAGAACGAAGAAGGTAAAATCCCAAAAAAGGTATTGAGACATTTTCCATTGGCTCCATGGATTAGACATATGTTTCAAAGCCCCGAATTGTCAAAGCTTTTGACATGGGGACATGATCATAAAAGTACTGATGAAATAATATTATAGTGTTGCTTTTCAACATATTAATTTGCACAAAATCCACAGATTCTAAAGTTAGGAGTTGCATTAGATGGGGTTAATCCATTCTTTTATTTTTTAATTAACTTCTTTATAATTTTTTTTATCATATGTATAGGTGGACTACATCAAAAGAGATTGACAAAAACTCGATCCCACAAAAAAAACATGAATGCAAAGATCTAGTATGTTTGATGGAGAAAGAGCTTCCTACTTCATTTTTTGACGTTTCGGTTAATTTATTAGTCCATCTTGTAGATGAAATAGAGATTGCAGGTGTTGTCAACACTCGATGGATGTTTTGGGTCGAGGGATCTACGTGAATATTAAAATTTTATGTGTGACAAAGAGTGAAACCAGAAGGATCCATGGCAAAGGGTTGGATGCTTGAAGAGTGCATGTATTATGTTAGTGAGTACCTTGAAAGAGTTCATGAAGAAGGTCCACGTGTATGGACCAACGAGTCTTCTTCAAAAATAATAGATGAGGTATTATAAGGTAAGGGAGTTCCACTTTTATTTACATTTCAAAAAAAAATGATGTTTCTACTTTTGTAGCATATAATAGCGAATGTGTGCAAGCATTCCTTAGCGAGTACGAATAGGAACTTCAAAATCTCTGAAGTAAAAGGTGAAGAAACAAAAAATATAGATGTAATCTCGATAATAATGGAATTACAAATATATCTTCTTTCATGGATTGGCCATATAGTCATTTGCAACATGCCAATGCAAATAATAAAGAAATCTCAGATGAGTAGAGAGAGTTAATGATAGGTTGTGAACGAAAGGTAATTTTATTTTAATAATATTTTGTTTTTTTCATATATGTATAATAGTTTCTATTTACTAATTTAGTTTCTTTTGTAGGCTCAAATGTTCACTAATATGTGGGCTTTTGGACAGCATATTAGAATCAAAGCCATTGATTCTTTACATAAAAATAGAGGATTCTAGTATTGTGGCTTCTTTCAAGTAACTATCATGTGCTAGCTCAAAAGACACGAACCTTATAGATGGTGAACTTGGTTACGTGGGAACTGTTGTTGGTATCTATGAAATATCATTTCGTACATTCAAACAGGTAGAAAAAAGTTTATATTTTTTATGATAGAGTTTATTATTTTTTTAAGCACATAATAATGGGTTTTTGTTTTTATATATTTTGATAGGTCATTTTGGAGGTTGACTAGTTTCGAGCCGAGTATAAAGGTAGTAATTCCACATTAAGAAAGGAATTATCTGGGTTTTGGGCAATTGATTCTTCCAAGGTAATGCGATCTATGAAAGAACCATATATTCTTCCTAGGCATATTGAACAAGCATTTTTTTTATAAAATCCCAGATGATCACCCTTGGTGGCAAATCATTCATGTTCAACCTAGAGGTAGGTCATTGTTTGAAGAGTTTATTGTTAGAGAGATCGAGGAAAGTCCTCTTGATGATTCACCATCAGATACTGATACATCAACATCTGAAAGAGAAATTAGAATCATTATACATGATAATGATACTAATCTTTTCGATGAAGAGGATAATACTCTACATTGTTGGAGATAGACGTCTGCGGAAGCACGCGAACAGCACAAGGAAGAAGAAGAAGCTTGGTGCACAAACACACAATACTGAATGTATTACTAGAGAATGTACAAAGATAAGTAGCCCATTAGGGCAATAGGCGTATATACAAGCGGGGGGAAAAAAACCTCCTAAAGAGGGAAAAAAGTGCCCCGGCGGTCCTAGAGTGTTCACACACATCACTACCTAAATATATCAACAAATCCCCCCTGGGAGTGATGCGGTGAACAAGGAGCTGGCACTCATGTATAAGGAAGTGCCAAGCTATGTGGAAATCACTCCACAAAAGGAAGTAAGCCCAAAGCTTTGCGGAAAGCTTCAAACTTCTCCCTAGGCAGAGCCTTCGTGAAAAGGTCTGCAATGTTCTCCTGCGTGGGCACATATGCCAAGTTGATCTCCCCAGCAGAGAACCTCTCCCTGACATAGTGATAATGCACCTCAATGTGCTTAGTGCGAGCATGGAACACAGGGTTCCTCGCAACCGCCAATGCGCTCTGACTGTCAGTGAAGATGGTGGTGGCAGAAGACTGGCCAACACCCAAATCAGCCATAAGGCGTCTGAGCCACACACACTCAACAGTTGCTGTGAAAGCTGCCCTATACTCAGCCTCACAACTGGAAGTGGCCACAGTAGGCTGCTTCTTGCTCAACCAAGATATACATGAGCTACCAAGCATGAAGCAAAAACCACTGGTGGACACACGCGTGTCATAGCAACCAGCCCAATCTGAGTCAGAAAAAGCATGCAAATCTGGCGGTAGTGATCCCCCCTTGGGATAAAACAACCCAAGTAGCCGAGTACCACTCAAGTAGCGAAAGATGCGCTTAACCGCTTTCCAATGCGTGACTCCTGGGCAATGCATAAACCTGCTCATCTGTGAGACAGCAAACTGAATATCTGGCCGAGTAATGCATAAGTAAATCAAGCATCCAACAGCCTGCTGATAGAGTACAGCATCAAATGCATCTCCAGCATCATGAAGACTCAATCGTAAACCTGTCTCCATAGGAGTGGCAATAGGCTTACAGTCTTCAAGGCCAAAACACTGCAATAATGTGTCAATATATTTCGTTTGACACAAAGCCATTCCACCATCAACGTGCATAAACTGAATGCCCAAATAGTTATGCAAATGCCCCAAATCAGACATCTCAAATGAGGCATGCAAATCAGCCTTAAAATCAGCAATATCTGTCTCAATAGGACCAGTGAGCAGCATGTCATCAACATAGACAACAATGATCAGAAGCACATCATTAGCACGTTTAACATATAAGGTGCTTTCAGTTGGACTGTTCTCAAAACCATGTGCAATCAGATAGGCATGTATCTTCTCATACCAAGCACGTGGTGCTTGCTTTAAACCATATAATGCCTTGTTTAACCTGCAAACCTGGTTTTCATGCCCTTTCTGCACAAAGCCACGGGGCTGAAAAACATACACTTCTTCATGCAAGTCACCATTCAGAAATGCTGTTTTAATGTCCAACTGATGTACATTCCAACCATGATGGGCTGCAAGTGCACAAATGCTCCGAACAGTAGTCATACGGCATGTAGGTGCAAAGGTCTCATCAAAATCAATGCCTCTTTCTTGTGCATAACCCTTTGCAACAAGCCTAGCCTTATACCTCTCAACTGTACCATCAGGTTTACGCTTCAGCTTGTATACCCACTTAGTGCCAATGGCCTTCTTGCCAGGAGGCAAGTCACATAAAGACCATGTACCATTCTTCATTATAGCATCATATTCAGATTGCATAGCAGCCATCCAATTTTCTGAATTTTGTGCTTCATCAAAAGAAACAGGCTCATTCTCATCACAGAGACTAGATGCAGCCATAGCATAGCAATCTGATGCAAAGGAGGCGCTATGAGAGCCTGAACGAGTACGATATGACAAAGGTGCATCTAATTTGTTGTCACGCAAATTCTGCACCAGCCATTTTGGCATAGTTTTTGCCTGCTCAATATCAGCTCTCTCATCAACAAGTGCATCATGTAAATCTGCATCAGAAATGGAATGATCTACATCATCATATGAAACCTGCAAAGGCTGAGAAGTTGCCTCATTAGGACCAGCACTAGCCTGTCCACCTGTAAAAAGAGGCATCAAAGTATCATACATGTCTTTGGAGCTAACAGTTGTCTCCTTAGTACATGAAAGCAATGGCTGAATAGCATCTTCCACAAAGACAACATCACGGCTAACCAGAATGCGTTTAGTTTGTGGATGATACAGACGATAGCCTTTACTTTCATAACTGTACCCAACAAAAATACATTTTACTGCCTTATCATCCAATTTTTTGCGATGTTGTTTAGGCACTAATGCATATGCCAAACAACCAAAAACACGCAGATGAGAAACAGATGGCTTACGGTCATGCCAAGCCTCATATGGAGTGATAGACTGCAACGCTTTAGTGGGACACCTATTCAGTACATATGCTTCATACATGACAGCCTCAAGCCAGAAACTATGTGGTAAAGCCTGACTTTTGACCATGCACCTCGCCATCTCCATGAGTGACCTGTTCTTTTGTTCAGCAACTCCATTCTGTTGAGGTGTATACGGCACTGTACACTGGTGTTTTATCCCACGTTCAGCCAGAAATGCATTAAAATTTGAAGACATATATTCCCCCCCTCGATCAGAACAGAGGGTGCCCATTTTACATGCTGACAGATTTTCAGCCAAAACCAAAAACTGTTTGAAGCACATGAACACTTCGGACTTTGCTTTGATTGGATATACCCATGCATGCCTGGAAAAATCATCAATGAAAGTCATGAAGTAAAGGTAATTTCCAAAAGAGGGTGTCTGCATAGGACCACATACATCACTATGTACAAGCTGCAATTTCTGCGTAGCCCGAACTGAACCATCTTTTGGAAAGGAAGAACGCTGCATTTTGCCCAAAATACAGCCTTCACAAACATGTTTTCCAGGTGCCTCAAGTTTGGACAAAGAGGACACCATTTCAGATTTCTGTAGGCGTAACAAACTAGCAAAATTCAGATGACCAAAGCGTGCATGCCAAAGCTTTGCATCTGACATAGCCTGAGAATCATGAACTGCACATACCGAATCATTCACAGATCTTTCATAGTCTATGAGCTTATACAGCCCACGACATAAAATGCCAGAAGCAATAATCACATCGCCATTTGAGAGATCATGGACTGTACACCTATCATCAACGAATTTCACAACCAAGCCAATCTTGGCTAATGCAGAAACTGATAACAGGTTCTTTTTGATCCCTGGCACAAATAAAGCATCTGACAAAGTGAAAGAACTACCATCAGCAGTAGTCAGAATGATCTTACCAACTCCCATAACAGGATAAGAGGAGTTATTGGCGCATGTGACAGTATTCCTTGTAGGGGCAGGCTCGAGTGAAGAGAAGAAACTGCGCTGCGAGGTAATATGTTTGGTTGCCCCACTGTCAAAGTACCAAACATCCGAGTCTACTGCAGACATGCACTGATCATGAAAAGATGGGTCAAAACTGCATACAGTGGTAAACGCCCATTCTTCTTCGTGCACAAGATTTGCAGACTCTGTTTTTGGTGTAGAGGCCTCTGCAACAACCATTCCAGCCTCTTTCTTCTTTGCCTCTTTAGCAGCCAGTTTTGGACAGTTCTTTATAATATGATCATTTCCTTTACAATACTTGCAGAACAATTTCTGCTTTCCTGATTTCTTCTCATCTTTATCCTGGTTCTTTGATTGTGCAGCATTTGCAGATTTCTGCTTACTAGTAGAAGAGCTCCATTTTCCTTTGCCCTTCTGACTAGCCAGGAAAGCTTGATCTGCAACACGCATAATGGACATGTTCTGCCTGGACTGATCTTCCTGCAACAGAACAGAGACTAATTCCTCAAATGACAAGGCATTCGGATTGCCTTTCATCATCAACCGAAGAGTAGAGGCAAAACTCTAATATGAATCAGGAAGACCATTCAGAACGGTCTGCACAAGTGAGCTATCTGGTATAACCTCATCAGTAGAAATCAATTGTTCCTTTAGGTCTTTGATCTTTGTAAGAAAATTGTCCATAGAATCACCTTCATTCATGTGCTCACTCTCCAATTGTTTTCGGAGGTAAGCAACACGAGCCTCATTCCTAGCCTGGTACAAAGTGGTAAGTGTATCCCAAGCATCCTTTGTTGTTCTGCAAGAGCGAATGTGAGGAATAATGGCACGTTTGATAGACAAAGCTATCAATGCATGTGCCTGGGCATCTCTGCCATCCCAACGAATCTGCTCTGCAGTAGGTGCAACAGAAATAGTAGCACGAACAGGAATCTGCGGAATATCATCTTCGACACCATCTTCATCAGCTCCAACACCTGTATTTGCAGTACCTGTCGTTACAGGTGTAACAGGACGTCTTTCAACACCCTGCACAATGTTCCACAATCCTTTTGCAACCAGTACATGTCGCATCATATAAGCCCATAATGGGTAGTTGGTACCATCCAACTTATCCTCAACAGCCAACATACGGAATACATCACTGCTTTCAGCCATGGCCGGTGACTAAAATACCTTGATGCAGAAAATTGATTGTATCTCAAAAAGTTGAACAAAACTACCCAGACGAGTTCTGGTAGACCTGTAGCAGACTTCGAGACGCTTAAACTGGCGAACAGAAACTGGTATATACCTTTGGCACAAAAGGACGAAATACCCTAAGTATGCTCACCAAATTTTGTGTGAATCTGAGACTGCAAACGGAGGAGTGTCGACGGCGCCCTAGAAGAAGCGATGACCTGCTCTGATACCAATTCTTGGAGATAGACGTCTGCGAAAGCACGTGAACAACACAAGGAAGAAGAAGAAGCTTGGAGCACAAACACACAATACTGAATGTATTACTAGAGAATGTACAAAGATAAGTAGCCCATTAGGGCAATAGGCGTATATACAAGGCGGGGGAAAAAAACCTCCTAAAGAGGGAAAAAAGTGCCCTGGCGGTCCTAGAGTGTTCACACACATCACTACCTAAATATATCAACATACATGCTGATTCTACTGATGATGAAGAGGAATTACCACAAATCGATATTAATCCATCAATAGATGATGTGACTCATGAGAACATAGATTTAACAATAGAAGAAATAAATGAAATCAATAAGGATAATGAAGATGAGACTATATTGATGCAAATTATGGCAATAATGAAAACATATGAGCAAATTAGATAGTAAATTCTACTCTAGTTATCGATCAATAACTTGAAGCTTCTAAATGGATATCAAATAATAGATTCTTCTTTATTCAACTAGAATATTAATGAATCCTACTAGAGAGATGAAATCATGTTCTTTTAAGCTAGAACATGAAGCTCGGGGGTATGCCTAATTATTTTATATATAGCTTTATCTTCGAGGAGCAACTTTTTCTCATGTATGTATGCATATGTGTGTGTATTCATGTGTATTATATGTATACATGTGTTAGTATGCATATATATGTGTTTCATGTATATGTATGTGTGTGATATATGTATACATGTGTTAGTATGCATACGTGTATAGATGCATATGCATTTGTGTAAAATATTCATGTATTCATGTAATATATGCAAGTGTTTATAATTGTGTATGCATGTATAAGTATACATGTGTGCATGTAGGCATGTATATGTGATGTGTACATGTATATATGTATACGTGTCTGTGTAAATGTGTACATGTAAATATGTATGCATCTATATATACTTATGTGTGCATTTAGGCATGTATGTGTGATGCATAATGTATCTACTCTATTTTATATTTATGTATGTGTATCTACATGATGTGTATATATACTTATGTATATTATGATCCTCGTTGATTTAAGTAGCTATATATAGAGGCATAAGGTTGGGAGGAGAGACATCTCTCTAGTAGGACGTCGGAGGAATAGATGCAATGTGTACAAATACTTCAATCATATAGCTAAAAGGCTGAATTAGAGTTTCTAAATTAAGGTTTTTAAAACCCTAATATCAAAATTAGTGTTTTCAAATTAGGATTTTTGAAATAGTTATATATGTATATATATATATATATATATATATATATATATATATATATATATATATATATATATATATATATATATATATATATATATATATATATATATATATATATATATATATATATATATATGTGTGTGTGTGTGTGTGTGTGTGTGTGTGTGTGTGTGGTGTGTGTGTGTTGTTATAAAATGAGATATATATACTATATATATATATATATATATATATATATATATATATATATATATATATATATATATATATGCATGTAAGTATGATTATGTGAGTCTACGTGTGTGTACATATGATTATGTATGGATATGGGTATGTGTATGTTAATGTGAGTATGTGTATGTGTCTATGTGTGTATTCATTATATGTGTGTAACTGCATGCATGTGTATGTGTGTGTAAAAATGTGCATGTATGTGTGTGTATAAATGTGCATGTATGTGTGTATGTGTGTAAATGTGCATGTATGATGTATATGTGTGTGTATGCGTGTATTTGTACCTCTAGTCTCACTCTTCTCTCTCTCTCTCATATACATACGTACATACATAAACACACATACTCCACATATATATACATAAAAGCAATGTGTACCATGCATTATCGCGATGATGAGCCATAAGTGTCCGCATCTCTTTTAGACACCACTTATGCAACCATCCTGTCCCAAACTCTATCTCAAGTGAACTAAGTACATATTTTTTGTCCCTCTCATCATGCTCACTACAAAAATAAAAAAAATCAGGTAAATAAAACATAAGATATTTATTTCAATTTATATGTAAAATTTATACTTACTTCCACTGTAAGTGGACAAGGTGCAGGTAAGAGTCGCATAATGCTCGCATTCTTCTCTTGAACTCCAATCCATTCCCTATGTACACAATGTTCCCCTCTGGCTCTATATCGCACTCTAGCCCTAAGGTGCCTATGCATGTCCTCATAGGCACTTGTGCTCTACTATCATGATCTGGAGATGGTATAGGTGTCCTGAAAATAGATATATAAAAATAAATAAAAATATGTGTTATAATATCATTAAAAAAAATTGTGAAAAAAAAAACATACCTATAAGCAGATAGCTATCTTCATGCATGTGGAGCCGCAGAAGATCCCTCCTTTGATCGTTGGGTAAGCATCTGGATTGTATAATCTAGCTCATCATCAACCATCTCTAAGTACTCATGCATGATGATCCCTAGAGTATCAGGTGGAACTTTTGCTCTCATAAGACTTTTATGAGAGTGAGTTTTGCCTTTCTCTCTCTACTAGGATCCATAATACATGTACATATAAAAGAAAATGGGTTAGAAATCAATATACATATGTGTACATATGTATGTGTGTATATGTGTGTAGGTGTATATGTGAGTGTGTGTATGCATGTAAGCATGTATGTATGCATATGCATGTGCATATGTATGCAAATGTATGCATGTGTGTGTATGTGTGTGTGTATGCATGTAAGTATGTATGTATGCATATGCATATGCATTATGTATGCCTATGTATGCATGTATGTGTATGTGTGTGTGTATGTGTCTCTATGTGTGTGTATGCATATATATGTGTGTATGTTTCTATGTGTTTGTCTATGCGTATATGTGTGTGTATGTGTCCATGTGTGTGTATGTGTGTGTGTCTATGTGTGTAAGTGTGTGTGTGTGTCTATGTGTGTATGTATGTGTGTATGCATGTGTAAGTGTGTTTGTGTATGTGTGTGTGTAAATCTGTGTGTATGTGTGTATATGTGTGTATGTGTGTATGTGTGTATGTGTGTATGTGTGTATGTGTGTATGTGTGTGTATGTATCTATGTGTGTGTGTGTATGTGTCTATGTGTGTATGTGTATGGATGTAAACATGTATCTATGCATATGCATGTGCATTATGTATGCATATGTATGCATGTGTGTGTATGTGTGTATATGTGTGTGTATGCATGTAAGTATGTATGTATGCATATGCATATGCATTATGTATGCATGTATGTGTATGTGTGTGTATGATTCTTTATGTGTGTGTATATGTATATATATGTGTGTGTATATGTATATATATGTGTGTGTGTCTCTCTCTACGTGTGTGTGTGTGTGTCTATGTGTGTATATGTATGTGTGTGTATGTGTGTGTATGCATGTAAGCATGTATGTATGCATATGCATGTGCATTATGTATGCATGTGTGTGTGTTTATGTCTCTCTATGTGTGTGTGTGTGTGCATATGTATGAATGTATGTGTATGTGTGTGTATGTCTCTCTACGTGTGTGTGTGTATGCATATATGTGTGTGTATGTGTCTATGTGTGTGTCTATGTGTGTGTGTCTATGTGTGTATGTGTGTGTGTGTCTATGTGTGTGTATGTGTGTGTCTATGTGTGTATACATGTGTGTATCTATATATATGTGTCTGTATGCATGTGTATGTGTGTAAATGTGTCTGGATGTGTGTGTGTGTAAGTGTGTATGTGTCTATGAGTGTGTATGTGTTTATGTGTGTGTATGTGTCTATGTGTGTGTATGTGTCTATGTGTGTGTATGTGTATGTATGCATATGTGTGTGTATGTGTGTGTGTGCATGTAAGTATGTATGTATGCATATGCATATGCATTATGTGTGTATGTGTGTATGTGTGTATGTGTGTGTGTGTCTATGTGTGTGTCTATGTGTGTGTATGCATGTGTACGTGTGTGTAAATTTGTGTGTATATGTGTGTGTATGTGTATGCATGTATCTATGCATATGCATGTGCATTATGTATGCATATGTATGCATATGTGTGTGTATGTGTGTCTATGCATGTAAGTATGTATGTTTGCATATGCATATGCATTATGTATGCATGTATGTGTATGTGTGTGTATGTCTCTCTCTATGTGTGTGTGTGTTCATATATGTGTGTATGTGTGCGTATGTGTGTGTGTCTATGTGTGTATGTGTATGTGTGTATGTGTGTGTATGTGTGTGTATGCATGTAAGCATGTATGTATGCATATGCATGTGCATTATGTATGCATATGTATGCATATGTATGCATGTGTGTGTATGTTTGTGTATGCATGTAAGTATGTATGTATGCATATGCATATGCATTATGTATGCATGTATGTGTATGTGTGTGTATGTCTCTCTTTGTGTGTGTGTGTGTGTGTGTATGCATATATATGTGTGTACGTGTGTATGTGTGTGTGTATGTGTATGTGTGTATGCATGTGTATGTGTGTGTATGCATGTAAGCATATGCATGTGCATTATGTATGCATGTGCATTATGTATGCCTATGTGTGTATGCATGTAAGTATGTATGTATGCATATGCATATGCATTATGTATGCATGTATGTGTATTTGTGTCTGTGTATGTCTCTTTACGTGTGTGTGTGTATGCATATATATGTGTGTATGTGTGTATGCATGTGTATGTGTGTGTATGCATTTAAGCATGTATGTATGCATATGCATGTGCATTATGTATGCATATGTATGCATGTGTGTGTATGTGTGTGTATGCATGTAAGTATGTATGTATGTATGCATATGCATATGCATATGCATTATGTATGCATATGTATGCATGTATGTGTGTGTGTGTGTATGTCTCTCTACGTGTGTGTGTATGCATATATGTGTGTGTATGTGTGTATGTGTGTATATGTGTGTGTGTATGTGTATGTGTGTGTATGTGTGTGCCTATGTGTATATGTGTGTGTGTGTCTATGTGTGTATGTGTGTGTCTATGTGTGTACCTATGTGTGTATCTATATATATGTGTCTGTATGCATGTGTATGTGTGTGGATCTGTGTGTGTAACTGTGTATGTGTCTATGTATGTGTGTGTATATGTGTGTGTGTATGTGTATGTGTGTGTGTGTCTATGTTTGTGTGTCTATGTGTGTATATATGTGTGTGTATGCATGTGTATGTGTGTATGTAAATTAGTGTGTATGCGTGTGTGTGTGTGTGTGTGTGTAAATTTGTGTGTATGTGTCTATGTGTGTATGTGTGTGTATCTATGTGTGTATGCATGTCTGTGTGCATATACATGTGTATGTATATATATGTGTGTATGCATGTGTATGTGTGTGTGGAAATGTGTGTGGATGTGTGTTTGTGTGTGTGTAAGTGTGTATGTGTCTATTATGTATGTGTGTGTGTGTCTATGTGTGTATGTGTGTGTGTATGTGTGTGTGTATGTGTGTATGTGTGTATGTGTGTGTGTCTATGTGTGTATGTGTGTGTATGTGTGTGTGTGTGTCTATGTGTATGTGTGTATATGTGTGTGTATGCATATGTATGTGTGTGTATGTGTGTGTATGTGTTTGTTTGTAAATCTGTGTGTGTATGTGTGTGTGTGTGTGTGCATACCTTGCTTCACGAGATGTGCATGTCGATCTCTCTCTCTCTCTCTGTCTCTCTCTCTCTCTCTCTCTCTCTCTCTCTCTCTGTCTCTCTCTCTCTCTCTCTCTCTCTCTCTCTCTCTCTCTCTCTCTCTCTCTCTCTCTCTCTCTCTCTCTCTCGTGCGTCCTAATCCCGACACAAATGTGCTTGGAGAAATCGATTTTTTTTTACATTCCAGAGTGTCATGTATGCCACACCCTGGAAGACCAGGATGTCGTGTATGTGAAGATCGAGCATCACAAGCGGTTTTCCAACATCGTTAAAATCATCACTGTCTAGGGATGCTCTTTGTGATGCATATTTTTAGCGTCGCATAAGCGATGCTGGCATCGCTTATGGGACGACACATCTTTTTCTTTGTAAATAAAGAAGAGGCTCATCACTTATGCGATTCTAGCATTGCATAAGTGACGAGACCTGCTTCTTTTTCAATTCGAGGGCATCACCCTAGTTCTAGTAGTGCTTGTGCATCGGAGATGTGAAAGAAGAGCATTATTTTTCTATCCATGATGGTCGTTCATATCCAATAAGCATGTGGGAAGCCATTCATTTGTGATATTAGGATGGAAAAAGAAGTATTGGATAATGGAGGTGCCTTTGCAAGAGTTTTTTCTTATCATGGCATGAAATCAATACAATTATGATGATATGTGTAAGTCACCCTAGAAATTGTAGATCATTACAAAAATCCCCTCTTATTCAAATTGAATAGGATTTCAAGTGAGTGCCTTTGTCTTGTGAGATGAAAGTGGTTCACTTATTTTTTATATCTTGCTTTTTGGTTCTTTTGTCTTTTGAAATGTTTTCTTTGGGAGAAATCTCATTCATATAGCATGGCTCTATACATAGAAAATAAAGATTTTTTTTTTGAAAAACATCACAAACAATTTTTTCTTACCAAGCTTGTAGTGAGATGCTTTGGGTTATTGGTTATCTCCATTCTCTTGGACTTGGTAACACATTATTCATGACAAGTTGACTAGCATCTTGCAAGATTCATTCATGAGTGGGAGGTGTATCACCATTGTATTGGCATGTATTGCCATCAAATTTTTTGGCACGTGAATCTACCAGTGTATATGCTTTGATCAATTACAGTTGGTGATAAGTTATTTGTCCTTCTTTTGCTATTGGTTATCTTGTCTTGATCGTTTAGTTTACAAGGGTAGTCTACTAGTTTTTTTCTAGGAATATTACATCTTCTTATGATCATTTTAGAGACTTGGTGAGTAGGTTTATTCTCGTGGTTTTATATGCATGATAGATGCATGGCTATGTGACACGTGGTTCACATGGTTTATGATGTGCGTTATGCATACAGACATGCAACAATGATCCTATTGATGATAGAGTATTATTTGTAATCTCTTGTTATTCTTTAAGTCTCTTGGATTGTCACCACATTATCTTCTCGATTTGATGGCAATGAATTTTCAAGGTGGAAATATCAAATGTGGGATACATTGGTTCATGAAGGGTGACAAATATATGTGCATTAAAACACACAAAGGCCTCATGAAATGCCCGGCCACGTATGGATGGATATGGATGCATTGGCCAGCTCCACTATGTTTGTATCTTGTGATTCTATATGTGAGTCTGTTATGTATGAGGAGACGAGTAGTGCACTATGGAAGAGATTGCCTGAGATGTTTGGGAGCCAAGTAACTCATGTGAGACATAGATCATGTTGATGGCTTCAATGTTGGTATTGTGGCCAAGAGGGCCATATTGGATGACATTGCTTTAGCTGGACATGATAGGGACATCAGAGACATGCATGTGATGCAGGTCAAGTTGTGGTTTCAAGAGAGTCTACGACAATTGATTATGACCGTGATGGTGATATCACTTTATCCTATGATTCATTTAAGGATTTCTCTTCTTCATTGGATAGCATACACATGGCTTGGTTTCTTGATGCATTAGAAACTTTTCATTTACACCATATCATGAGTGGTCTAATTGTCGATTCTCATATAAGAGTCATGGATGTGTGCACATGCATGATCGTATGACATATGACATTGATGGTGCAGGAGATGTATGAATTATACTACCTTGTGGAGCATCATTTAGACTCAGACATATACATTATGTGCCTTCAATCCCTGTGAGTTTGATTTCAATTAGTTAATTATAAGAGAGAAGATGTTATGCATTCCTTGTTGAGCATCATTTTTAGTTGCATTTGGGACAAATTATGCTTGTTAAATGTGCTAGAATTTGGCATAAGTATCCACTGCATGTACTCCATGTAAGAGACAATCTCATTTCACTAGGATTCTAGCCTTATGTGCAGTGTGAGGCTTGTCACATCTCATTTTGTCTACCTACAAATAGATTTATTGACATTGATGATGCACATATATAAGATTCACATGCTCAGATGGATGCACATATATAGCATGCTTTGGATTCTCATGATGCATATTGAGAGCATGATTTTTTGGTCATTCAGATGATCGTGTGGATCACATCTCTAGTTGGATCCTCATTTACAGCATGATGTGAATGCTCAATTAGAGCATTTTGATGATACTCAATTAGAGTTTGATCATTGGTTTGACCTTGACATTGAGGTTGTGTAGGTAGCTCATGTGGAGCATGATGATAGATTTAGTGTGATAAAGCAAGATAGATCATATAATACATGGTGTGTGGTAGGTTAGGTTAGCCCTTAGGATGCACAACTAGATACATTGATGGTTGAGAGGATGGTTGAATTGTATGTTGAGGAGTCAACAATTATGTACTCATTCTTGGATTCGTTCATGCTAGACACTGATGTGGATATATAAGGACATATTGATCTTGATGATGATGCTTTGAATGCCTTAGACAAGCTTGGTTGATATGGTTAGGTTATCCAAGATAGCACATGTTCTTTCACCATTTGGGATTCTAATGGTATGAGTTCTTATGCTCAAGACCAGACATTGTAGTTGCTATTGGAACATTTATGCTTCGATTTGTTAGTTATTCAATGATTGACATAGGCATAGATCGAGTGGGAGCTTTGCATGAACTTCATCACTTCTTGCATCAATCAGATGTGAGCTCCACACTTGTTGATATGAGTCTAGAGCAGTTTGAGGTGCATGGATACACCTTGTTTGAGGTAGTTGGTTGTTACAAGGAGTCAATTATAAGGGGGTGTGAACCATCTCCTAACTCATTTTAGAGGTATCACACATGAGTGCCAAGTGGCACTCATGTGTAGATCCATGGACTCAAGCCATGTGAAGGTTAATCAAGAGAAGGGTACGTGGCTGGGCGGCTATTCAAAATGATGGATCTCCGTGCGCACATCTCTGACAAGTAGTCATCGTTCGTCGTGCAGAGCTAACCAAAATTGGGGAGCTCATCGGAGCATTTATTCAACACTGGTATCGGAGCAGGACAGCGACAACAGACGTAGGACAGCGCCAGTAGACGCCGCACGCGCGAGAGACGGCCCACAGGCACACCAAACGAGGCGCTAACCGCCGCCGTGCGCAGAGAGGAGCCCGCAGGCGTCCGCCAGCCCACGAGGGGGAGCCTTGCTCCTCCTTCCCCACTCTTGGATGAGTGAAGCTCTTTAGAGCTTTCTTTTTGTACCCCAAAAAGGCCTGCAACCCAAGCATATATGGGATAAAGTTCTCTGTCGACAGGTATCTTCTTTTTTTTCGAAGAAACAGAGGTTCCCAGTTGCAAAAGAAAAATTCGAGTTTTTTTTCCTAAAATTTGGAGCTACAAACCCATGACTTAGATCAAGATTTTGTAAGAATCATGAGGTATATATGTATTATGGGCTGTGGCTTTGGGATGGGGGGGTTGGTTTGGTGAAAGAAGCTTTCATTCCTCAGTTTTGAGCTTTCCAAACCCATCTATTCATGAAGATGAAGTTTTTCACTTCCCACCGGTGACATAGCCCACTTCTCCGGACCATATTTTCTTCATACCATATCGGATTTTAAAAATCTTGGTCATGTTTCGAAGCTACGCTTTCAAGCTTCGCTCAGAGACCATCGATGTTGGATTTGGAAGAGATTTGCCCTACCAAAATCTCTCTGCAGCGTTTCAGCAGGAACTAGGCGGCCACTCCCGGGCCTAGTTTTTCTTCATCCGGACTCCAAATCCAATTTTTTCACTTGGCATAGTTTCAAATTCTTGAAGTGCAGGTGCTGGGCAACAATTTGTGGACTGGCGAGGATTGGAAAATCTCTGAAATTGTTCAGTTGCATTCAGTTTGCCCGTTTGAGGCTTTTCCTATGCACTTTTGGTGTTATTTTGGATGGTTTATGGTGTCTAGAACCTCCCCGGACCAAGCAGACATTTCCAATTTTTTTTTTTGGGACTGGCGAGGAATCAAAATCAGCGGCTTGAAGCATCAAGGACCACTTGGATTTAGCTTCCACAACTCTACTTTCTATCAGGGAAGTGCTCTTGTGTTATATCTCTCTTCTTCTTGCATATTTAAACTCTAATTCCATTCATTTTCATACTCTCTAGTTAGCAAACGGGGGAAGGGTACTTAAACATGGAAACTAAAGGCAAACAAGTAGTTGAGACCACTTCTCCACCTAGAGAGCAACTAGAGGATCAGGATGCTAGGATGGAAGAAGTAGAGTTAGGACAAGAAATAGAAGAGAATATAGAAGAAAAAGAGCCTTCACAGCATGTGTATACTTATGAAGAGCTTATAGATGAATTTGTCACTCGTGACCAATTCATTGACTTGAAAGAGCAAACCCTTAAGTTAGAGAAAGATTTGGGTAGCATTACATCTCTTATACAGCAACTTAAGTCTCAAATGATCTCCCTTGAGACTAGTGTCACCTCTTTCCTAGCTAGGAAGGAAAGAGAGACTCCTACCATTCCTCTAGAGATTACTAGGAAAGAGACTTCTCTTCCTAGTAAGCATAAAGGAGAGAGCTCTAGGGAAGCTCCCCTCCTGAAAGACTTAAAGCCACCAACCTTCACGGGGGATGACCGAGACAGGAATAAGGATGCAATCTACACTTTTTTACAAAAGTGGCATGATTTGCATCAATTGAAGGGCACCCCACCTGAGTATCGTGTGCTAGAGGCGAGTCTCTCCCTCGGCCCGCGTGCTTATAAGTGGTGGATGAGTCTTAAGGAGGCGAATTCTATCCCTAGTGACTGGACTCACTTTGAGACTCTTTTTCTAAAAGAGTTTCTTCCTGAAAATGAAGAGGGAAGGAATTGGGATGAGTGGGATAGGATTACTCAAAGAGGCAGGCCTCTTTCAGTCTATCTATCCCACTATAGAGAGATCACTTTGAAGCTTAAGGGTCTCGATGATTTTCAGAAGACCAGAGGGTTTGTTAGGGGCTTGGATAAAGCCATAAAGAGGGAAGTCAGGAGGAATGCGCCTAAGACGTTTGAGGAGGCGATCAAATATGCACAGATATATGAGGACCATAACCGTCCTCAGTATACTTCTATGGAGACGGATCAGCCCCTTAAACCTCTTAGCACCACTAAATTTAAGAAAAAGTTGCCTTTTGGGAAAAACAAGGTTTTTATTAAAAAACAAAGATCACAAGGGCCTAAGCTATCCACAGACCAGTTTGAGAAGGCCAAAAGAGAGAACCTGTGTTTTAGGTGCCTATCCCCTAGTCATTCGCAGTGGAACTGTCCACTCAAGAAGGGGGAAGAAAAGAAGAAAGGACCAGCGTCTAGTACGGCTCCTGAAAGGGGCAAAAAGGCGGTCCACCTAGTGCAGACCCTTCCCATTCATGGCAGCTCTAGCTGCAAGGGAGTGGAGGTGATGCACGAGGATATAGAGCACACGTGTTGTTTGACTCAGTCATTGTGGTCACCGCAGTTTGGACCACATGACTTGGTCAAGCTACATGGTAGTGTATACGGGACCAGGGTGCGAGTCATGATAGATGACTCTGCCACTCATAACTTCATAATCTATGCTTTGGTCAAGAAATTGAAGATTCCCCAGCAGCTTAGTGCACATAAATACATTGTATCTATGATGCAAGGGCAAGATAAAAGAATATGGGATACTATGGTATCCAATTTGGAAGTCAAGATGCAGGATTATATAGATAATATGGACTTCCAAATTATGAACATGGAGAGGACAGATCTAGTCTTAGGAAGAGAGTGGCTATGGGGATTGGGAGATACACTTAAACGCAGCTATCAAAATAACACACTCGAGTTTGAAAAGAATGGAAGTAAAGTTTATATTCAGGGAGAGAGAGATGTACCTAGTGCACCTCTCATCTCATCATTAGAGTTGTATAGTCTCTGTTGTTCACAGCATGTACAGGATATGTTTTTATTGTATAGTCATGATATGGAGCATTGTATAGACAGCTCATCTGATGTATATTTTCATGCTTTGAATGTAAATATGAACAGGACTTTCTACTATTCTTTTTTGCAAGAGTGTGTAGTTAAAAGTTTTAAGGATCTTATGTTTGAGTACAGAGATGTTTTTCCCACTGACTTACCTAGAGGGCTACCACCTGAGAGAGGGGACATTGACCATGCCATAGAGGTTGTTACTAACACTAACCCTATTTGTAGACCACCTTATAGGCTTAGTGTTTCTCAGCATGAGGAGGTTGAGAAGCAATTGCAGGATTATTTAGGTAAAGGCTTCATCAAACCTAGTAACTCACCATGGGCATCGCCAATGCTCCTAGTTAAAAAGAAAGATGGCTCTATGAGACTATGTATAGATTATAGAGCACTTAATAAGGTAACTATCAAAAATAGATTTCCAATGCCTAGGTTGGAAGATCTATTTGATCAGTTACATCAAGCTCGGTATTTTACCAAGCTTGACCTTAGATCAGGATATCATCATATTAGAATTAGGGCAGAGGATGTCCCTAAGACTGCATTTAGGACTAGATATGGGCATTATGAGTTTTTGGTGATGCCTTTTGGTCTCACCAATGCTCCTGCCACTTTCATGAAACTCATGAATAGTGTTTTACGGCCTTATCTGGGACACTTTGTAGTAGACTTTTTAGATGACATTCTGATCTATAGTGCATCAAAACAGGAGCACTTGGAACACTTGAGTAAAGTATTTCAAGTGCTAAGGGAAAATTCGCTCTTTGCTAAGGAGTCAAAGTGTGAATTTTTCAAGACAGAGGTTAGGTACCTTGGGCATATAGTCTCCCAAGATGGAATCCAGATGGATCCTGAAAAAGTAAGGGCTATTATGGAATGGCCACATCCACGGAACCTGGAGGAGCTGCAGATCTTCCTAGGTTTATCAGGTTTCTATCGAAGATTCATTAAGAACTATGCCAAAATTGCTATCCCGATGACAGAACAGCTTAAAGGGAAAGGGAAAGCCTTTCATTGGGGAGACGAACAGAAGCAAAGTATGGAAAAGTTGAAAGTAGCAATTGCTACAGCTCCACTTTTACATATAGCAGATCCCAATAAACCATTTGTGGTTGAGACTAACGCGAGTGAGTTTGCTATAGGAGCGGTTTTAGTACAGGATGGTCGACCATTAGCTTTTGAGAGCAAGAAACTAGAATCGGCTCAAAAGAATTACTCCGTCTATGAGAAGGAGTTGTATGCAATAGTCCATGCTTTGAAGAAGTGGCGTCATTATTTATATGGTGCCAAAGTTACGATAGTGTTTGATCAAGAGAGCATTAAGTGGCTCTCTAATCAAACAGACCTTAAAGGTCGTAAGGCCCGATGGGCAGAGACCCTTCAAGAGTTTGATTATGAGCTTAGGTATAGGAAGGGAAAGTTTAATGTGGTGGCTGATTCACTTAGCCGCATGCCTATGCTCAATGGACTGAGTTTTACTCAGATCACTAGTGAGCTACTTGAGTCTATTAAAGGGAAATGTAGGCTTGATCCTGCATATTCCGAAAATTGGGAAGCCATAGAGAATGGGGATCGTGATATACGGGTTTCCAATGAGGATGGAGTATCGACGGGTACTCAAGAAGGATTCAAGTGGAAGAATTACAGTATCCAAGATGGATATCTGTTATATAAAGGTAAGGTGTGTGTCCCTAGAGATACTGAGATGAGACGGCATATTTTGTATGAGTGTCATGACACACCTAGTGCGGGACACCCAGGAGTTAACAAGACTTATGATCTTGTTAAGAGGCAGTTTTATTGGTCTGGACTTCATAAGGACGTCCTAGAGTATGTGCTTAAGTGCAATAAATGCCAGGTCAACAAAGCTGAGAGGTTGAGGATTGGAGGACTACTCCACCCATTGGATATTCCCAATGGGAAGTGGGAGAGTATCTCCATGGACTTTATAGTCGGATTACCTAAGACACAGAGAGGGCACGACTCGGTCTGGGTAATTGTGGATAGGTTAACCAAAATGGTTAAGTTTATTCCAACACGTACTACAGTGAAGACACCTGAGTTGGCTAGACTCTTTGTAGAGAACCTATATCGGTTATATGGTCTTCCTTTAGACATAGTTTCTGATCGGGATAGGAAGTTTACTAGCCACTTTTGGAGAGCGGTCTTCAAAAGGTTGGATACAAAGCTTAGCATGAGTACGGCCGAGCATCCACAGTCGGATGGGCAAACAGAAAGGGTTAACCAAATCCTAGAGGATATGCTTCGAGCATATGTGAATGAAAGGCAAACTAATTGGGAAGAGTACTTACCTATAGTAGAGTTTGCATATAATAGTGCCAAGCACTCTTCCACTGGGCATAGTCCATTTATGCTTATGTATGGGTTTCAGCCAAGGGCTCCTTATGCAGTTGGCTTGCAGAATGAAAAAGTTCAAGCTGCAAAGGACTTCTTGGAAGAAATGAATGATATGCTTAGACTTGCTAAGGACAGCATTAGGAAAGCTCAGGATAGGGCTAGAGCCTATGCTGACCCTCAAAGAAGAGATATCAACTTTGAGGTAGGAGAGCAAGTCTATCTTAGAGTTTCATCTAGGTCTGAAACCATAAAGACGGGACCTTGTCCAAAATTATCTCCTAGGTATTGTGGACCTTTCCAAATACTTAAGAGAATAGGAAAGATGGCTTACCAGCTCCAACTTCCAGAGAATAGTCAAATCCATCCAGTTTTTCATGTTAGCCGGCTTAAGAAAAGGCTGGGTGAATCTGACAACCTCATTCCAGATAGTGAGGTAGTAGAGCCTATTTCTGTTCAATCTATTCCACATGAGCCAGAGAGCATACTACGCACTCGAGAGAAACGGACGAGGAGTCACTTGTATAAAGAGTGTCTAGTAAAGTGGAAAGATAGTTCAGAAGATAGTGCCACATGGGAGCGGGTTAGCACCCTACAGAGACGGTTTCCCAGTTTCAGTTTACCTTCCCAAGAGTTTTCTTAAGGGGAAGGATATGGGGAAACAACACGGAGACAGGACCATGAATTTCTATTCATGGGGATTTAGTGGGAGTACTTTTCTCTTGATTATCTTTTTTTTTCTAAGCCTTCCAATACCATTTTTGAGGACAAAAATGGAGTTAAGGGGAAGGAAATGTTACAAGGAGTCAATTATAAGGGGGTGTGAACCATCTCCTAACTCATTTTAGAGGTATCACACATGAGTGCCAAGTGGCACTCATGTGTAGATCCATGGACTCAAGCCATGTGAAGGTTAATCAAGAGAAGGGTACGCGGCTGGGCGGCTATTCAAAATGATGGATCTCCGTGCGCACATCTCTGACAAGGAGTCATCGTTCGTCGTGCAGAGCTAACCAAAATTGGGGAGCTCATTGGAGCATTTATTCAACATTGGTGTAGGTTGATTGGTATGGATTGAGATCAAAGCTCTCCCTATACACTATTGTATAGTCCTACATCATTCTTTCTATGATTTTCCACTTATGGTTACATTGATGCTTAATTGAGAGATTGTTGGGGATGTAAGGTTCATGTAATCTTACCCCTATGTTCATATACATATATCTTTTATAGAGTGTTGCCTTAAAATATCATTATGTGGGTTTCTTAACGTTCCCATGTTGTGTGTGTCTCTTCTCCTCTCTCTCTCTATCTCTCTTTGCCTCTCTCTCTATCTCTCTTTGTCTCTCTCTCTCTCTCACTTAGTCTCTCCTTGATCCTCTTGTCTATCCCACCAAAGGCCTTCATATTAGTCTCTATAATTCTTTTTCAATTGCATAACAACAGGTTTAAAATTTCATACAATGATTATACCTATAATTTGGGTGCTTCATCTTGTATTCCATGATAGAAACATAACCAAATTTAATCAATGATTATTCCTACATGCTACAACCAACATTGCGATGTATGTGTATCCATAATGATGGAGGCATTATGTTCTCATTATGATCTAGTAATATAAATATGCATCTAGTCATGGCATGGTGTAGTATGATGCTTACATGAAAAAGGAGATACAAATAACCTTACTTTGAATGAGATAGCAATCCCATCATCGCATTGTTGAAACATATGCTCAAGTTCATCAACTAAGAGGTAAACAAAAACCATGGGTCTCAAGAAAACAAAGTTATGTGGATATGCCCTTTTTGGAAACAATGATAATGGAAAATTCTTTTCAATGAGTACAAGATATATCTTTCGTAAAGTAATGGAAACCCTTGGTAGGCAGCACCAAGGATTGAGAGTGAGCATGAAGGCTAGAGCAATGGGATAACTATTGCTTTCTTTATATCGATAGATTACCATTAAAAGATCACATAAAATCAGGCATTGAGATGGTTACATGGACGTTGGTATGACTTCTATCAGAATAATGATTATTACAACACATTTAAACGTATAATTCGACTATTTATCGCATTTAAGTTCATGGAGAAAGACATATTCCATTTATTAAATCTGTTCACATAACATTTTGGGTTGTAATTTGAAGTTTGATGCTATTCAAGTGACATGTGCATCATTATGAAGTGTCAATTAAGAAAATTCAGAAATTTGAAATAATTAGCATGATTGTATATGTGCTCTCAGAATAATAAATGGCTTTTCCTACCACCTTATATTTGATATTGAAATAAATAGAACTATAAGCCAAAAATTAAGATAGCTGAAATATTTCAATGCTGTACTATTCTGTTAAAGCCCTAATCATTACCTATCAAATGAAATATCTGCAAGCTTTTGTTTGTCTTCCTAGAGCTCCGCTATCTTCAATATAGGACCATTTTATCGTGTTGTCCTTTTATACACAAACGTTTCTTATGTCATTTGATAGTTTTAGGTCTATCACATGAATTTCATTGGAATATATATATAATTTAGCCTTTTCTTAGATTTGAGGATTTGAGATTATTTATTAATAGGAGATCATAATCCATGATGTGCAAAAGATGGATTAAGTATAATCAAGTCATCGGCAAATGCTAGACTTCCCGTAGAGAGTAAATGGATTAGTTCATGAAAGTAAGCAATCTATACTTTACACCCTATTCTCAAAATATGCCTTGCATGGCAGGTCATTAACTGAACATAATATGCCTTGCATGCATAATCCGAAAAATTTACAAATTTTTAGGTGCAAATAAAATTCAAATTAATTCCTCCGGCATGAATTAATTCCTCCGGCATGAATTTTATACTTTTTTTTTTGGAATTGTTCTAAGTCTTTTTATATTGATCCTGAACATATAATTTAGTTATTTTGAGCATTAAGATGTTGTTATGCAGGTATTTTGTCAAGTTATGCAATATATTCACGATTTCATACACGGGATTAAAGAAATATATATGCTTTATATGTAAAATAAATTCTTTTGAGTTGCATAAAATTCCCGAATTTTTTTTTGGGCCTGAATGCACTAAACAAATTAAACGAATAATTCCTGAATTAATTCTCTCATTCATACATGGAAGATCATTAAACGAAACCCAATATGAGACAATCGATATTGATCCAGACATTTTGTTTACTTCATTGACAACTTAAATGAAAACATTTTATTTAAAAAATGCAGAGTTAAGAAGCCAAATACTACATGGCGCTATGTTGGCACTTATTGTTATGGACTTAATCCGGTGTTACATGAGTCCGTAATAGCCGACCTTTCAAGTTGCACAGGATCGTTTAATACCGTCTTCCTGCCTATAACTGACTATTACTAGACACCTTCTGTGTAGATGACTGTTGAGTGGTGTTAGATGAATCTCTTGGGGACGCATCTTCGTGGTGAGAATGCAAAAGGCCCAACAGAATACATCAAATTCTCTGATGGGGCAAATGTTGGTATTGGGCGAAGCTTTGATCCGAATTTGCCATTGTTGATGTTCGTTGACCTGCTGCAGAACCCACGGAATGATGACGCTAGATAGACCTTGCAATCATCTACAGGTGCAAACCTCTCAAAATCGAAATTGGGGACGGATATAAGAAAGGACCCATCTTCATTTGTTTTGGCAGCAGCAATGAAGTGCCCCCGGCGGCGGCGACGAGCTTCGCAGACCAGTATCACCGTAGCGCCTACACAGAGAGCACAAGAGTCATCAGCTATGTCAGCTTAAAACCTCCGTAGAGAGCACAATAATCATCACTTAGGTCTGAAATCAGCAGAGATGTAAACGATGTGGGCTGGCTACAATGTCATCAACGGAAGAAAACAATACTGATACAAAAGAAATGATACAGAAAAAGCCATTGATGAGGAAATGATACAGAATGAATGATTCATCTCAAATCATGCACAGCGATACCACAATGCATTACAGTGACACAGTGCGACAAGTAGTGAATGCTGATTTCGCCACAAGCTTCAAGTACTGAAACAATGGAAGTACAGGAATCAGAAGGTGAAAACCAAGAAATATGCATTCTGTGAGGAGAGTTTAGACCTGCATACCAGCCAATGGCTTTGCATCAGTGAGCGAGTCTGTGCCTACATATTTGCAAGCTTGACACGAGACCGTCCCTTGTACTGAAATCGACACAGGTACCACGGTTGCCAAGAGGCGAGCTTGATTCCCATGGCGTCTTGAGGACTGATCATAATTGGGTCTCTGCTCACCATCATCTTTGGTGTCATCTTGATCATCTTCTCCGCCTGCTTTACTATAGCCATTTTGACGCTTATCAGCATCGTCATCATGATTCTCCTCGTACACAGAAAGGCCATAGCCGGACCTTCCGCAAGCCCCATTGCAGTTATGCCATCCCTTGGCATGTTCTACGGAAACCTCCTCATTTTCAATGTCATTAACGAACTGGTTACCATGATCCCTATGCGCAGAAATCACAGAGAACATAGCAACCGCCGCAATGAGACATAGACTAAAGGACTGCTTCGTTAGCTGTAGAGAATCCATCCGATATCCTACGACGTGGGGGATTTGGTAGCTTTGAGTACTATAAAATTCGAGAATTCTGAGTTTGGAGCTAAGTATATAACATATCCATAACAGACAATGGAAGACATTGGCTGTGACCGCCGGGTTGGAAACTTGGAGCGCGACGAAGCAGCAAACCCGAGGGCCCGACAAGTACCAAGCGAAGATGTACGTATTTTTGTCGCCGAGATACGGATGGCGCAGGAGGCGACCGCAGGTCGTGCAGTGTTATGCCCTCACGCCCAGGCCGGACAGACCTGGTGGAAACGCGTCGTAGGATCAGTCGGCCACTCGCGAGTCGCGACGCAAAAGAAGAGTTAAGTGCGCGGGGCGTGTATCTCCACGCGCTTAACAGTGGGCTCCATTCCACTGGATTTTTAGGGAGGCCCCACCATGGGCTGAAGGTCAACGAAGGACATGGAAAGGCTCCAATTTGCGTTGACGTTATCAAAATGTTCTTTGCTTTCGATCATTGACATGTACTCATCCGGATTAGCTTGAATTAATATACATTCATTTTTTTTAAAGCAAGGCCCGTTTCCGATATGGGCTCCGTAACGAATAGCTCAAAGACTCTTATTCTAGCTGGAACAATGGAAAATTTGTCTGGTCCTTAGCAGGAATCTTCACACAGACTGTGGAACAAGAGAGAGAAAATTGAATTGGGAAGCTTATGTGGCAAGTGCAAATGCTGGGGGCAGTGGGGGGAGGGTCGAAACATTTCATAGAGAAATGTTTCGTGCTGTGGCGATCAAGAAAGTTTGGGACTCCGCCTTATCTGAATTGATGCATCCACATGGAAATCATTAATTTGCCAATGATGATGCTGAAGCATGGGGCTCCGCCATATCTGAAACCAGCCTAAGTTCGATCATTGAAATCTACATTTTTTTAAATCTACTTTCTTTTTTGTTTAATGAAGTTCTTTCATTGAGATGTACTCATTCGGATTAGCTTGAATTAATATAGATTCATTTCTTTTTTTAAGTAACTTCAAATCATTGAAATCTACTCTTTTCTCAAGTATTGATTTAACTTGAAAGTACAATGAAAAGAGGGCATAGCCTAAAGGACCTTCAAATTTCATAAAGCATGGGATGCATCATGGGATCCGCGAGTTTCTTAAACCATGGGATGAATGCTTAGCGACTATTAGAATACAAAATGTAAAGGTTTGCTAAGGTAAACAATGGAAAAGGATGGCCCTAAGGTGAGACGAGATAATTGGTTTGAACTACATAACTCAAAATTCCAACGGTCTCCCAAAGGGGCTAGTTTTCACATCTCACCATCTAAATGCTGAGGGGTGTCGATCCACAACCTAAAGGAGTTGAACCCTTGTCTCTAGCCTTGGGAAGCAAAGGGCCTCACCAAGTCAGCTAACACACTTGGATATAGGCTAAATTTACACAGAATTGACAAAAATCAAAGCCGAAATCAAATATTCCCAAAATAAATAGAGACTTTTTTGGTCATGTTTTAAAACATATTTTATGGTTAATATTTAGTGAAAATCATCATGAAATAAAAAAATGATTAAAATTATATATATATATATATATATATATATATATCAATGATTGTAAAATATGAAGGGCATGACAACTTGATAAAAGCTCAACATTGTACACATTGCGGCATATTGAATCTAGTATTCATTAGTAGGTATTGAGTCCGACACTATTTAAAGCTTGAGATCACCATTGAATTCTATCAAACACTATATGCTTTAGAGTTGAAGGTTATTTCAAATTCTAAAATGTATTCTATATTTGTTTTCTTATATTTTTATTAACCTATCATAACTTAGGGCATGTCCAAGCTCTCATTTAATCCTCGATTGGTACACATGAGGTGGCCTAGCTTGACTACTCATATAATTGAAAAGAAAAATCTCCATAACAGCAAAGACGCAATCTGTAAGCAAAAAATATGTGTGCACTTGACTTATTCAAAACTATAAGAAGATCCACATCTTTTTCTGTCCTCTCAATAATAGGTTTGAATAATAAGACCATATTTTTACCTCCCTAGCAAGGTTATTTCCCCAAAATAGTAATTATTGAGATCACTTCATGACACTTTAGAAATCACCACATGTTGCACATTGACAAAAGTGCACTATGTTTTGGCACTCTACTGGGCCCAAAAATTCAAAATTTTTTAAAAGTTGTAAAACTCATCATAGTACCATTAAATGACCTCCATATCACTTTTCAAGGTCAAAAGTGCTATTTTTGACTTCTAATTCAAAATCCGTGCATGTTTTTGAGCTAAAAAAGTGACTTTTTTCAAAATAACTCAAAAAACTCTACTTTCCCTCTTCAAACTCCCATTTTCATACCCAAAACCCAAAAAATCATATTTTTCACCTCTATTCCCTCCATACCATACAACACAATTGTTGTTTCTCCTCCTACCATTCTCCCAACTTCTGCAGCAATGACAACAACTCTTACTCCCATGAAAAGCTCCACAGCTCATAGGAGACCAAAAGACGAAGTTCACACAATGACGTGCCACAACATCAAAACAATGGAAGGAAGTTGGCTACCACAAGAGTTTTGCAAAGGTGCATGGGTGTGCATGCAGCCATCTGGACTTGGTCCTCATTGTGTTCGAGATCGTGGAAATTTGGATCTTCATTGGAAAGGTAAGCTCTTAGGCTTCAAGCAGCAAACACATGGTGGGATGGTTGCTATTGTACAACATGTCTTCACAGTTTCAACCATGAAGTTAGAAAACTCCAATAGAATTAGATATCCAATCCATTGTGAATATTTCTATTTTTTCAATGCTTCATGGTGTTAAATGTCTTAATTACTCATCTCATATGTTTTTCATTGCTACAGTCATATTTCCTTCTAGTTTAGTGGAAGAGCAAACACTTCATAGTCTTACAGGAACTTTCAAAGCATTACATGCAGACATTGGAGCATTAGTGTTTCCAGATGTACCTCCTGCTAAACTTATTCGTGAAAGGATCTTCTTTTACACTCACAAGTACATTGTTCCTTCCACAGATGGTGAATATGGAAGGTTGGAGATTATCAAAGTTGATTCTCTTCTTAGTTTAGAGTGGCCAAAACCTGATTTTTTGTCCATATCATCTTTCAAGCGTAAGATGGTGATGGACACACACACACACACACACACACACACACACATATATATATATATATATATATATATATATATATATATATATATATATATATATATATATATATATATATATATATATATATATATATATATATATATATATATATATATATATATATATATATATATATATATATATTATTCTATCACTATTTTTCATGATTTGAAAATGTCTCTCTTTTATGAATCGTCCATAGATTGGAAAGAGATTGGAAGACAAAATCAAGGTTCTTGTAGATTGGAGCATGGATGGAACTGAAATTTCATTGTCATAGTTGTTTTTTGTAAAGATACTGTGAAACCTGTTAACAAACCTATTTTTGCAATGAAAAAATTTTCACATTTTCTTCAAGGATATTTTGGCCACATTCTACTTGTATCTGTACATTCTAAAGGTTTTTCTTGAAAGAGCATTCTTATTGTTTATTTTATTTGATGTGATCTAAAATGTCAAAGTTTTCCTTTCCAAGACTCTTATGTTT
Organism: Ceratopteris richardii; assembly: GCA_020310875.1. NCBI lineage: Eukaryota > Viridiplantae > Streptophyta > Polypodiopsida > Polypodiales > Pteridaceae > Ceratopteris > Ceratopteris richardii. Next base: position 104,819,265 of record CM035421.1, on the reverse strand, counting down.
TAATTTAAGGAAAATTCACTTCTATGAGAAAGTGGGACCCATCACTTAAAAATTCTAGAAAAGTTATAAATAGGAGTCCTCTCCTATTTATAACCTTCTCCCGCGTTTGTGTGGCAGGCCATGGTTTTAGCATTTAATCAATATACAATGATCAAAATGACAAGATAAGAAAACAATCATTGATATATGAGAGATTATCACAAGAAAACACATGGAAATGTATAATGACTGCTCATGTTTCATTCTAAATAATGAGATTATAAAGAGAATAGAGGAGAAGTGCTCATGTTTCATTGAAAATGGCAATATTTACAAAAAATCTCTTGTCTGTAGAGATCACTTACAAAACTTAGCTACGATCACCCCTAATTCTCCTAGCTAACTGTATGTCCTTCGGTTGTATAGTGACTCGCTTAGCATGGATGGCACACAGGTTGGAATCCTCGAGCATTGATATCAAATATGCTTCAGTTGCCTCTTGTAAAGCTTCTAAAGCTAGAGCTTGGATCCTTAACCCTGCACAATACCTTTGTAACTCTTCTTTAACCACCCTTGCAAAGGGTCTTCTAGGTATCAGAAGCTCAGCTGTCTTTTGATAGTGCCTTATCTCTGCAAATGCCTTCGTATATCTTATTCTTTGTTGTGGTGCTTTAGCTTGTGGTGGTGGTGGTCTTCGTTGGACATTTTCCTATGGTCTTGGTTGGGGTGATCTATGACGGGGTTGAAAGACTTTCTTCTTATGTTGCACACGTCTTGAGCTTTCTCCTTGTTCAGGATGTTGTTGCTGGCTTTGCTCCCTCTCTTGATCATTTGGTATGGCCCCCTGATTTTTTGGTAGAGTCTTTCTCGCTATAGTAACCCTATGATTTGTAGGTATTTCTTGGTTAACACATGGTGGCAATGTTTGAATCTCCTCACTTGATTCTGAACGTTGTTGAGACACATCCTCATGCGATTCATCAAAATAATCATCAAACTACCTGTCTGTGAGCACGCTCCTTCACCCTTGTCTTTGTTGGTCTCTTTGGTGATGGAGGCTCATCATATGATGATCGTGGTGATTGGGGTTGATTTATAGCCTCTTCCCTGGATTTCCCATGTTCCACTTGTTCATGCATTTTTTCACTCCCAGAGGTATGACCACCACCTGTTTCGCGATGGGATGCAGAGCGCGAGACACTACGTCGCCTTTTGTGGTGATTCATCCATGGTGGCTTCTGAGTGCCTTGCACATAGGTAGGAAAGTTAATGGGATCCTTCCTTGCAGTTTGCTTTGTTCGTGCCATCCTCTATAGTGTTAGAATGTCGAAATGAGACAATGAGTCTCCTTTTATAATGTTTCACTTAAAAAGGTTCTGTTCACATCTGAATGGACAAAAAATAGTTAAAAAATTGCAAACAAGAGATTAGTGTGTAGCAAACCTTATGAATTATTCAGAAAATGCCATGAATGTATTAAATGACTTCACTTCCATGATGAATCCTATCGTGTTCTTGTAGCCCGCCATTGAGCATGACGTAACGGTCCCAATGATGACTTCCATTTTTCACTAGCTAAGTTGTGTTGATTAATTCTTGCAAGTTTTGCAACTTTCAACTCCTTGGCTTGTTCCACTGCATATGTCCTTGAAAATGCAGTACGATAAAACCAATTAAACATCTCTTCCATATAGTTTGATTGCATTGCACCACCACCATGTCGTGTGTTCTTGAAGTAAACACCTCTAGCCTTGTAATGTGACTTCTCCATTCCTTGTGTACTAAAAATCTCCAACGAACCATATTGATGCATAAAAAATGCTCCATGTGCAAATAAAATATGCTGAAATGATATAAGTACATATAACACAATCGTATCAACAAGAAAATTGAAAAAATAAGAAAACTTACAATGTAATGTGTAATATTGCTCTCTCCCCAAGATAGGATGAAACACTTTGCAAACTCCATTAATGTATCTTGAAACAACTGACGATCATTTTTGTTGGAGCTATTAAGACTCATTAAGCCTACCAACTTATCTAAGCATGACCAAACCTTCTTTCGCCTATTACTTAGGTCAATTTGAGAATCCTTATCAGTGGTGATCATGCACAAGTCTTTCCATAGCTCCCTGCATTTCATTTTTCTTAGGGCTCACACCTCTTTTGAAAAATTTTATTGCCTTCTTCCCTGTCATTGACACTTGTTGCAAACTATTTTGCGATTCACCAGGTTTTTTGACAACTAGAGTTACATTACCACCATGACAACCGATCGAATTAAGCAACTCTTCCAATTTTTTGATGGCTTGTACAGATTTATCAATTGGCTTCATGGAAAATGCATATTTTATGTGGAGCTTCAATAATCTATCAAATATTCTTATGAAAGCATGCAATGTGCAAAAGTGAACATTAACTAATGGAAATGGAATAATGGGATTCCAATCTTTATCTAATGTGTCACGGTTAGGTATTTCTAACATTAGACACCTTAACAAAGGTCTATCCCATTCCGTGGAAGTAGGTGCATCTATGTATTCATCTAAGCTAGATAGTATTTTTTGTTGTCCCTTTGTTACTTTATAGCCTCAGGTACAAAATGGACATGGATAACGAGCAGATGCACCTTGCTTGCAACCTAACATGCATTTAATAGTTTTTAAATCCCCACCCAAGTGCCAATCTATCTTAAAATCACCAAAGTTTTATGTGTGGAGCTTTGCACCATGAATTTGAGAAACTATTACTTTAGTGATCCATGGGGTCCTACTACAAATCCATGAAAGAACATCATTGGATTCTTTAGGTACTTCAATAGCACCTAACCACCATATTTCTTTCTCGGATTGAACACTATATGTAGAGTTAGAGCTAGAGTTACTACTTTCATCAAATATGGCATTTGTCATAGCTTCATTCATGAGTGTCAAACTCAATCTCTCCATTCATCATCCCTTTATGATCTGACATTCATCTAACATCAATATAAACTTTAATTTGGTATTACAATCTGCATAAATTACCAAAATTTTTATAACATCAAAATACAATGTATATCAAGGTAACAATAGTGGACATACCTGGTATAGTAGATTTGTAAAATCGAACCATTGCCTGTTGAAGCCTCTCCAAATCCACGAATATGTTGTTGTACTTTGTGTAAGGAAATCCATTTCCAGCTGCGCTTTTCAACTCTTTTTTGGATGTAGATAAATGATAAATATACATAGGCATAATATCCTCTATATATAAGTAGTTTCCAAGAATAATAGCTATATCTTCATTGGACATTGACTTCTTAAGCGATACCTTGTAAGGAGATGGAAACATATTCTGCAAAATACCTTGTCTTTGTAATGAATGCTTCAAAAGGTTGTACAATGCACTGTATCCTTTAGTACTAATTCCTGCTTCATCACATACCATCTGCACGTCTCTAGGAGTGATAATATCTTGTAACTTTTTTGTGAAATCTTTAATCACTTGCTTCTTGATAAGGTTTCCTATTCATGACTCCAAAATACTAACCACATGCATGTTGGTCAAACAAGAATTTAATACCTTGAATTGATCCTCTGTTGTTGATGAAGCACTAACATATTCAACGAATGACCTACATAACAAGAATATATATATATATATATATATATATATATATATATATATATATATATATATATATATATATATATATATATATATATATATATATATATATATATATATATATATATATATACATATATAAGTCTTCCAAAAAGAGAAACAAATACAAGCCAAACCTTATCGCAAAAACTCGTCGTTTGCGTGCTCCACCACCAATTGAACAAGAGTCAAAGGATGTTAATGATCGTCTCCTACGTCGCATCCCAAGTGGAGTCTCTCTCAAGTGTTGGATAGTGTTTTTTAATTTCTCAATTGTTTTCTCCTTTTCTTCCATATGCTTTTCAAGCTCTGCAAGCTTTTCTTGTAAAGATATGATTGTGCTTTCTAAAGTGACCAACCTTGTATGATTTAGTTGATATTGTTGAATCCAATACTTAGTAATAACAGTTGAATGTGTAGATAATCGTTGACAATAACCTAAGATCCCAGCTTTACCGGCACCAATGAACTAAAGTAAAGTTGAGAGGTTATGGAATGTTGGATGGTAATAAGACATTGGATCAAGAGGGTATAATGAACCATGATTCCAAAGATCAATATTCTTTTCTCCACCTTCATGACGCTCATTTTGAGAGTTCACATCATTGTTGCACTATGTATTTGGAGCAAAATCTATGGGCACACGAACATGGATATTTGTTGATGCTGGGGCATGAGGACGTCCTAATGTGAGGTTTGTAATAGGTGTCAACACCATCTTTTCCAACAATTAGACAATACTGAGAAAGAGACCATAAATTTGTTTGGAAGAGATGCTAAAGCATGATTTTCTCAAGAAAATTTTGTTTTCTTGGATGTGGATGGGTCACAGTGTGTTTTTCCATTGAGAATAGCCAAAAATGATGAAATTTTGAAAAAATCATTTTTGGGTGAAGAGTAGTTACGGATTTGATGATGTGGCACTCTACTTTTGGAGGGATTTTAAAAATATTACTTTTTCAAAAGGAAAATTAAAAACTAAACTAAAAAAAAAAGACACTTCTAACATATATATGAAAAATGAGCCCTTTCAAGTAAATAAACACTGAAATTGAGACTTTGAAAAAAAAATCATTTTTTTATTCGCATACATGCTCGAGTTTGATGATGTGGAAAGTAGATTCCCTTTCTCTCTCTCTAATAGAAGAGAGAGAGGAGCCTAGTAAGCCTTAAAAAAAGCCTACTCCAGCCTACTAAAAAAAGCCCTATTAAATGCACTTTGTCCCCTTAAACAACAACAGAATTAGGCTTAATCCCTAAAAGTTAGGAATCCTTACTAGGCCCATGCAGGGTTCACCTTTTTTCCTAATGCATTATGCATATTGATATGCAGTGTGATCCTATTGAGGATAGAGTATTGTTTCTAGTCTCTTGTTACATTGATAGTCTCTTCAATTGCCAACATGGTATCTTCTCGATTTGATGGCACTGACTTGCGAGATGGAAAGATTAGATGTGGCATATATTGGTTCTTGCAAGGTTACACATGTATGTACATAGATATGCACAGAGGCCTCGTGACATGCCCAACCACATATGAATGGATATGGATGCATTGTCTAGCTCCACTATCCAATTACAGCTTGTGGATTCTATATATGAGTTTGTTATGTATGAGAAGATGAGTAGTGCATTATGATAGAGACTACATGATATGTATGCAAGTCCATTGGCTCATCTAAGAATTAGATCACATCGACAAATTTGACGTTGGCACTATGGCCATGAGGGGCATACTCGATGATGTTGCTTTCAGTTGATGCAATGACAACATTAGAGATATGCATGTGATGGAGGTTAGGTAGTGGTTTCAAGAGAGTCTATGGCAATTGATTATGCTAGTGACTATGATATTAGTGTCTCCTATGGTTCATCTTAGTATTCTTCTTGTTCCTTGGATAACACACATATGGCTTGGTTGCTTGATGCATTAGCCAGTTTTTGTGTTACTCCACATCATAAGTGGTTTTGTTGATTCTCTAGTGAGAGTTGTGGATGTGTGCACATGCATATTGATGGTACGACATATGACAATGAAGATGCAAGAGATGTATGCCTTATGCTACCTAACGGAGCATCATTTACATTCAGACATGTACATTATGTGCCAGTATTCCCTATGAGCTTGATATCAGTTAGCCAATTGCAGGAGAGAATATGCTATGCATTCCTTGGTGAGCATCATTTTTAGTTGCAGTTACGAAAGGTTATACTTGTCAAAGCTGCTAGGATTGGGCACATGTATCCACTGCAGGTACTCCATATGAGAGACCATCTCGTCTTAGTGAGAGTTCAGCCTTATGTGCGATGTGAGACTCACCATGTCTCATTTTGTCTACCTATAGATAGGTCTTTTGACATTCATGATGCACATGTATGACACTATTCAGATGCTCAAATGGATGCACATGTAGAGCATGCTTAGGATGCTCATGATGCTTATGGAGAGCCTATTTTTATTGATCATATGGATGCTCATATGGAGCACACTTTCGATGATCACTTGGATGCTTTAGAGCATGATGTGGATGCTCATGTAGAACATTATGATAATAGTCAGTTAGAGTGTGATCATCAGTTTGATCTCGGTGTTGATGATGTGCAGTTAGCTCATGTGGAGCATGCTGGTACACTTGGTGTGGTAGAGTAGGATAGCCCTTATGATAGAGGATGTGTGGTAGAGCATATTAGCTCTTAGGGTGCACAACTAGACATATTCTTGGTTGATAAGATGGCTGATTTGGATGTTGAGGAGTCAACGATCATGTAGTCATTCTTGGATTCATTGATGCCATATGTTGACATAGATTTATTAGGACATGTTGATGTTGATGATGGTGCATTAGATACCTTGGATATAGGCTTGGCTGACATGGTTAGGGTAGCCAAGATAGCATAGGTCTCATCAGCATTTGGGAGTTTGATTCACGACTTATTATGCTCGAGACCAAACATTGCAACTGTTATTAGAGTATTTGCACTTGGAGTTCTGAGTCGTTCGATGATTCACATAGACAAAGAGTGAGTGGGAGCTTTGTAGGAACTTTGTTAGTTTTTCATCAGTCAAATGTGAGCTCGACTCTTGTTGATATGAGTCTAGAGCAATTTGAGGGTTAAGTGGGAGATTGTTGGGGATGTAAGGGTCATGTAACCTTACCCCTATATTCATATATATATATATATATATATATATATATATATATATATATATATATATATATATATATATATATATATATGTGTGTGTGTGTGTGTTGTGAGACATTGGTCTATAGAGACCATTCTGTGTGTGTGTGGGACGAGGGCTAGTTGAATGATATCTTACGACCTTTCATAGGAAAATGTGTTGTTGATTTTGTGGATGATTTGCTAGTGTATAGTAGAACTGTGCATGAGCATGACAATCATTTAAGGTTTGTGTTGAATATTTTAAAAGAAAATAAGCTGTATGTAAATTTGGAGAAGACACAGTTGTTTCTTCCGAGGATAGACTATCTACGGCATGTGATGGATCCCAAGAAGATATCAGTTATTTTAGCATGGCCTACTCCTCAGGATGAGGGGCAGTTACGGTCATTCTTAGGACTTTCCGGTTTCTATCGAAAATTCATCTCTTCATATTCGTCGATAGCAGCACCTATGACGAACTTGCTTCAAGAAAAAATTCCATTTGCATGGAAGCCAGAGCAGCAAGAGAGTTTTGATACTCTGAAACAAGCTATTTTAGAGGCTCCTATAATCAAAGTGGTGGATCCTCAGAAACCATTTGAGTTAGAGACCAATGCTAGCGGCATAGCCATAGGCGCAGTTTTGAGCCAAGATGGCAGGCCAATAGCTTTTGAAAGTAAGAAGTTAAGTAGTGCACAACACAATTGGCCGGTGCATGAACAAGAGTTGTATGCAGTGGTACATGCACTTAAAGTTTGGAGACACTATCTTTATGGTGCGGACTTTAAGGTATTTACAGATCATCATACACTCAAGTATTTTTGTAGTCAGCCAGATCTTCGAGGTCGACAGGCTCGTTGGGCTGAGCTCATGCAGGAATTTCACATGGAAATCTTGTATAGAAGAGGCAAAGAAAATATAGTAGTCGATGCATTATCTCGTATAATGTATCAAATGAGCTTTATAGTTTTAGAAAGCTCATTGCTTCAAGAAATTAAGGAAGCACAGGTGGAAGATCCACATTTGTTACGGATAGTTAGAGCCATTAGTGATGACTCTATTTTAGGAGACGGGACAGTTCCAGTTGTTTCTTCTTCTACTAAAGCAAACAAGTCCATTCTGTATTCTAATTTCTCACAGGAGAATGGTATAGTGAAGCGGAAAGGAAAGGTTTGTGTGCCAGATTCCTGAGATTTGAGAAAGAAAGTCATGCATGATAACCATGATGTTCCCTACTCAAGACATCCTGGTGTTGACAAGACAATACAGCTTGTTAGAAGAACATTTTGGTGTCCTGGATTAGCCAGAGATATCCATACTTATGTTCAACAATGCTTTATGTCCCAAGTCAACAAAGCAGAAAGGGTAAAGACACCAGGTCTTTTACATCCTTTACAAGTTCCAGATCGTAATTGGGATAGTATATCCATGGACTTCATAGTGGGGTTACCGCGGACCCAAAGGAAGCGGGATACAATCCTAGTTGTGGTAGATAGACTGAGCAACTTGATGGCTCATTTCATACCCATGCAGGAGACGATAGAAGCTCCACAGGTAGCGGAGTTGTTTATCCAGAATATCTTCAAATTGCATGGGTTACCTACATCCATAGTCTCAAATAGGGATGTCAAATTCACAGGACATTTTTGGAAGTTTGTATTTGACAAACTGAAAGTGTCACTAAAAATGAGTAGTGGTGATCATCCATAGAGAGATGGTCAGACCGAGAGGGTCAACCAAATTCTAGAGGATATGTTGCGGGCATATGTGTCTGAGAGACAGATAGATTGGGATAGTTATTTGCCATTAGTAGAGTTTTCTTATAACAATAGACCTCACAAGGTGACTGGGATGTCTCCTTTTGAGATGAACTATGGCATGAATCCCACTGCTCCCAGTACCATAGGAATGCCTAAGAAATGTCCTAGTGCTTCTGAGTTCTTAGCGAATCTCCAAGCAAACCTTGAAATAGCTAAAGCCAAGATGCAGCAAGCAGCTGATAGAGCCAAAGAGTATGCTAATAGGAAAAGATCTCCTAGATCCTTTGAGGAAGGAGACCAAGTCTTTCTTAAGGTACTGGCTAGATCTACGTCATTGTCCACAGGGAAGTGTAGTAAGCTATGACCAAGGTACTGTGAACCTTGGAAGATAGTAAAGAAATTGAGTGATGTTGCATACCGATTAGAGCTTCCTCCAGATTGCAGAGTCCATCCAGTGTTTCATGTCAGTAAACTAAGAAAGTATATATCTAGGAAGGATAATCTAATAGAGGGTATTGTTTCTTTGCAGGGAACCGATAGAGAGGATCATTCTCCAAACAGAATACTAGATAGGAGACAGAAACGGTTGAGGAATCGTGTCATCCAAGAGTATCTGGTAGCCTGGAGAGGATTACCACTTACTAACTCTACTTGGGAATCAGCAACTCTGGTTCGCAAGTACTTTCCCTCATTGATAATTGAGGACAATGATCTTTAGAAGGGGGAGAGAGTGTCAGACATTGGTCTACAGAGACCATTCCATGTGTGTGTGGGACGAGGGCTAGTTAGCCAAGGTCCTAAGCTCGGGGGTATATCCTAAGGTATTTGATGGTTAGTGGGGATGAGTGTTGCATGCTGGCCACATGGCGACGCTAGATCATTCCAGATCACTGCTATTTTAGATAAAGTGGATTTAAATGGATGGGAGGAGAGTGGCACACACATCATTCGCATATCTTCTTTGAGGAGAGCCTCACATGTGTGTGTGTGTGTGTGTGTGTATATATATATATATATATATATATATATATATATATATATATATATAATATATATATATATATATATATATATATATATATATATATATATATATATATATATATATATATATATATATATATATAATTTATAGAGCATTACCTCATAGAGATCATTATGTGGGTTTGAGGCTCCCACGCATGTGTGCGGGTCTCTCCTCTCCTCTCTCTCTCTCTCTCTCTCCCTCCATCTCCTCCTTGCTCCTCTTGTTCAACACACCAAAGCCCTTAAAAACCTTGTTTTCCTATCCAAAAAGGTGTGCCTATCATTGCTTGGAAGAGTTGACTTGAGTGATATTTGATCACCTCTATTAAGCCATCCCATGGTCCTATTATATTTCATCAAGGGTACCCTATTAGTTATCTTCATGGGGACTTTATCCTTTTTCAATGGAGCTTCTTGATTGACTATCGCGAAAGGATACCCTATTGCCTATCATGGAAGGAGTGATCATGGGGTAGTGGACTTGATGGATTGTAGAAATTGGTGAGCTAGATCATGATTGGGAAGATCTTTGGAAAACATACATGAGATAGTACTCAGATACTTGACTTGATGTCCATCCATCCTATCTACTTATTTCCTCCAGCTACAACTATGTTGAGGTCTACTCTGCATGGATTGATGAATTGAAGGTATGGGAGCACGCCCTATACTACAAGATGGCACTTTTTGGCACCATTTTCAAAGAGAGTAGTGACCAAAACTAGGCACTTTCATTATGGATATCGAGATCATCCAAACATATCTATTAGGAAGTTTTCCAATCTTTGTGTGAGGAGAAGCTCTTTATTACCTTCATTAAAAGCTCCTCAAAATTCACTTTTACCTTTAAGAGTAGGATCCGAATGATCATCTTGAGGTTTCTGCATGTTTAGGTGATTGAGTTTATAGAGTGATAACCTTACAAGGTAGATGGTTAGTTACTTTCCTTTTCTACTTTTTTTTCTTCTTTTTAGTACATTTCCAAGTTCTTCTACTCAATAATTGTACTATCAACGAAAATAACTAGTAGAAATGACATATCCTGACATTGGTAACTGCTTAAAAATTTCACATCACTCAAGAGTGTAGCCAATCCTATTGTTTCTCATACCCCATCATTGGCCACCCTATCATTAGCTAGATCCCATCAACTATACAAATCTATAATCCATTTTACATCGCTCACACCCTATTATGGATTGTTACTATTAGTGTTTATGTGAAAGGCCAAATGGTCGCTAGGCACTCTTCTATATGGTTTTTGTAATAAAACATATAGTGTCTTAGTTATCCATGAACTGTATTGAGACCACCCATTTGTGAAACCTACATATAGTGAACTCGTACTCTCCATTCTCTGATTTCTATGTTTTTCTATAGGTCTGCATAAAAAGGGATAGAGGAGCATTGCAACACTATCCAAAAAGATAATTTGTGCTACAACTTGGGAAGCTCCCCTTTATTGGTATTTGAGCAGTTTTGCATGTAGATGCATAGGTTGTTGCCAATCTGAACATTGGTACTAAAACTTGCAATCGATGAATGAGCTTGAAAATTCCATGGCTTACGACTAAGGTGGTGACCAAGGCATAGATCTAGGCATATCTTATCATCGAAGTCATTGAATTCACCTTGGCACTATTGGTTGTGCATGACAAAGGAACTCAACAATCAACGAAGACAAAGGTTCTCAGTACTTCAGGAGAGGTCATCTATCCCAGTATTGTTCTTCCCACAACTTGCTTAACTGGCAATCTATTGCCACTAAACTAGAGTCGTGTTGATGATTGAGGAGGGGGAAGACTAAGTTTGACATTATCATGATCATGATTTGGTTTTCACATCTTTCTTCTTGGCTTTCAGACCTATTTTGAAGTAGTTCTCTGGGCGATTCTTGAAGTGGAATCAAATTTCTTTTGTGCATAGTTATCTTTACAAAGGTTCAAGAACCTCAAAAAGGGTATTCTTTGTGCTTCTTTGACATTGAGTTTTCAACTTTGGAGTTTCTTTTCAGCCATATTAGTGCATTCATAGGTTTTTTTATCAGGTCCCACTTATGGTGGGAGCAACCATCATTCATTGATAATTCATCCACATTTTTTGGCTTCTTTTGTATGAGTGCATTGAGCCTTGTATAAGGCTATTTTTGTAAAGATTTTGAGCTCTTTTGGCTCATTTACTATAGCTCATTTTTTATATGTATTGTTTGAGCACTCACACTATGTATGGCTTTGTGAAGACCACTTATGTATGCTCATGTGTTATGGCACCGCAATTACAATTTGCATAGCCTTTGACATGTTAAAGAGGTTAATGGTGAGGTTTTCATGAGGTGGGAGACACCTAGATGTCATCATCTTTTTTATGATGCAAGTGGAGGACATACCCTAGCCATGTCATAGAAGATGTATGTTAGTGGATTAGTAGGTGCTTGATAAGCCTAGTTGGCATGTGTTGGTTACTTGCTATATGCAATGAGTATTGGAAACATCTATAGTGACACAATCATGTGGTTTTATGGTTCTTTCATCAGTTCTTTCTAGTGATCTGATGCTCATAGTCCCTATTTGAAAAGGAGAATCAATCAATTTTTTTAATAGATTTTATTCTCATCCATATAGAGGTTGATTATGTTCCTTTAGTTTCTTATTTATGCAAACATACTTTTCCCAAAAATGTAATACTTAGCCATATTTTCAAGGTGTCATCGGTACTTGGTCAATTTGATTGTGATCAGTATTGTAGTTCCTTACTCATCACCATGGCATCAAAGTGGATCAGGGTGCAAGTGATTCCAAAAGGAGTTATAACTTGCGAGGGAAAGACCATCTTGAGATTTGTAAGTTTAATGGCACCAACTTATCTCTATGAAAGAATAATATTCATGAGTTCTTGATTCAGAGAGGATAGTGGAAGCTGATTAATAGTCCTAAAAATAAACCTGTCAATATGGATGATGATGATTGGGAAGAGCTTGATGAGATATCCCTGTCTATAATTCATCTAACCTTGCAAATAGTGTTTATTTCATTGTTTTAAAATAGAGTAGGTGTAATAAGCTTTGCAACACATATGAGAAAGAGAATGGCTTCCAAAAAATTATATTTGGCAAGGAAAATCTATGACTTGCACATGAGGGACATAGATAGTCTTGCTGCTCATTTAAATGAGTTTGATGCATTCTTTTCTAAGTTGCAAGCTCAAACGATGCAACTAGATGATGAAGTGACATTAGGTTCTCTTGCAATGCACACTACCAATAGTTGGATACATTTTGCACAACCATTAGTAAATGTGCCAAAAGGCAAACTTGTCTACAATGACATTTGTATTACACTTTTGACAAAACAGATTTGCAAGAAGTCTATGGTTGCCACACATAGTTGAGATGCATAGTGTTTGTGATTCTTGTGAGGAAACAAACCAATCACATGGAAACAGCAATAAAAAGATAAGAATGTTCACCATGGAAAGAAGAAGCAAATTACAAAGGACGCACATTGAATGCCATCCTTTTCATAAGAAGTTACATATGAAGAAGGATTCATATGCTTTGAATAATGCCAAAGGTAAAGGGCAGCATGTTGATGGGTATTTTAATCACTTACCTGCACCATCTACTTCACCTTTAAAGAAAAAATAAATAAATGGTATTTTAGATGATGTTGATGTGTTCACACTTGATAGTACTATGCCTAGTGAGGCTCTTCTGGTTGATTCACTTTCACATAGATGGCTACTAACTAGTCCGTCTTTTCATATGACACACATAGAGAGTGGTTCTCTAGTTATGTAGAAAAATCTCTTGGTATATTGAGGCTTGGTGATTCTTACTAGTGTGATGTTGTTGTAATTGGAATTGTGATTATGTGATTTGTTGATGGTTCATAGTTTACCATGCATAATGCGCATCATGTAACTCATCTTCACATAGTTTGATGTTAGTTGGTCAGCTTGATGAACTTGTATATGTGACTTTCTATGCTCAAACCTTTCAGATTTCAAAGGTCAATATGGTAATTACTAAAGGAATCAAATTGGATCACTTTACCCATTGTTTCTATCTCAAAACCAAAGCTTGTTAGCTATCATTGAATAGCCCATGGCTTGTATATGGAATTGCCATTTGGACAACATACCGCATAGTGGAATGGAAATTTTGTCTCGTTTTGGCTATTTACATGTGTTATCTTTCTCTAATTTTCCATGTGAGCATTTTAAATATATTTAACGAACTATGAATGTCCATAGAATGCACATTGATTCTTAAGTTCAATCATTAGATCTTGTTCATACCAATGTGTCTCATCCTATACCCACTAGTTCATTAGGTGGAACTTTTTATTTTGTCACTTTCATAGATGATGTTACAAGAAAAGTCTAGGCTTATCCTATCAAATCTAAGGATGAGATATCCCTACTTTCAAAAAATCACGTGCTTGACAAGGGAACCAATCTTAAGGCTTTACATTCAAACAATGGAGGTGATACTAGCTCGCATGAATTCAACCATTTTTGTCAGTGTAGAGGAAATTAGAGAACTTATAGATCTGTATACCCCAATACATAATGGTGTAGCTAAAAGAATGAATAAAACTATCTAGATAGAGTAGTTTCTATATTGCATCCTACAAACCTTTCACAAGGCTTTGGGAAAAAAAATGGTATTGATTGTTGTTCATGTGATTAACATTTTCCGATTACTACGAAAGGATTGAAAGTGGCATAAGAATTATGGATAGGGCAGCCACCACATTATGATCACCTTCAAATATTTGGTTGTGAATCTTATGGCCATGTCCCAAAGAACTTGAGACAACTGTTGGACTACAAATCCAAAAAGTTCATTTTTCCTAGATATGGAAGAGATGGGCAGTTTGGATATTGACTATGAGGTCGTGAGACATGTTTATTGCTATAGAAGTAGTTTTGTCATTTTCAATGAAATGAAAATTCACAAATAGCCCATTAAAGAGGTTCAAGTGAGAAGATTCATATTTGAGGATGTTAGTCCTCTTTCGAGTATGCATAAGAATCTTACAGAAAACATTGTTCATGAAAAGTTTCAACAACAATCTACTATTCCTCCTAAATGTATCATCATGCTCCACATGACCTAACCACACAACCTCAACATCAAGGTCAAATCAATGATCAAATTCTAACTGAGTACCATTACAATGCTCTAATTGAGCATCCATATTATGCTCTAAATGAGCCTCCAACTAAAAGTGTGCTCCACATGATCATCTACATGGTCACCAAAATCATGCTCTCAATAAGCATTATGAGCATCCAAAGCATGCTCTATATGTGCATCCACTTGAGTATATGAATCTTGCCATACATGCACATCATCAATGTCAATAGATCTATGTGTAGATAGACAAAATGAGATGTGACGAGCCTGACACTACATATAAGGCTAGAATCCCAGTGGAACAAGATTATCTCTCACATGGAGTACATGCAATGGATACTTGTGCCCAATTCTAGCACCTTTGATAAGAATAATATGTCCCAAATGCAACTAAAAATGATGCCCAACAAGGAATGCATAACATCTTCTCTCTTGCAATTGACTAATTGAAACAGACTAACAAAAATCAAGCTCATAGGGAATGAAGGCACCTAACTTAATGCCTGAGTCTAAATGATGTTCCACAAGGTAGTATAAGCCATACATCTCCTACAACCTCAATGTCATATGCCATGCCATCATGCATGTGCACACATCCATGACTCGCATCTGAGAATTGGCAAAGCCACTCACAATATGGTGTAACATGAAAAGTGGTTAATGCAACAAGAAACCATGCCATGTGTGTGATATTCAATGAAGAAGAAAAATCTTCAAAATGAATCATAAGAGAAAGTGATATCACTATCACATGCATAATCAATTACCATAGACTCTCCTGAAACCACTACTGGACATGCATCACATGCATGTCTCTGACATTCCTATCACATCTACCTAAAGCAATGTCATCTAGTATGGCCCTCTCCGCAACAATACCAACATCAAAGCCATCGAAATTATCTATGTGTAACATGAGTTATCCAACTCCTAAACATCTCATGCAATATCTTCCATAGTGCACTACTCGTCTCCTCATACATAACATACTCATATATAGAATCACAAGATGCAAATGTAGTGGAGTTGGCCAATGCATCCATATCCATCCATACATGGTCCGGCATTTCATGAGGCCCCTATGCATCTCTATGCACATAAATGTTCGAAGTGAGGTAGGCCCTTGGCTCATGTCACAGGTCCATGGTTCCATAGTTCCAGTATATACAACATTAATTCCAACATTCTTCAATATTGACAAAACATGAACATACCACAACTTAATCATACAGATGATGAGATAAAGATAGAGAAAGAATAGACGACATGTGTAAGGTGTTACGTAAGCCATTGCTTACTCATAGTATCATATATACCAATGTTCGATGTACAATGTGGGAGAAAAACTCTCAACCACTCGATGTGATGAGAAATAGATGAATGAGTGAATGTACAAATGTAACAAACATATTCAGATGTATGGGCAGTAATCTAAATATACATGAGATGTGTGACCTTATAGGTTATAGAAGAGTGAATATGAGTGACTGAAAGAGGAAGGATCAGTGTGAAACTGATAATCAACAAACCCTCATCTAACCTTAGGCTATGGAAGACCCTAAGTCAGATATGTGTGTGAAAAGATCACATACTTAAAAAGTAGCAAAGAATGCTAACAAGTTTGTTGCCAGAAATCCTCAAACTCGTGTGAACACACCTTCTCAAACACCTCATCCAAATATGCATAAAGCATATATGTACTGATTCTCTTGTACCTATGCCGAATAGGACTCCTCCTGATATGAACGCCACGGCCTCCATAAACTTCAAGTATTACCTGTGTGCATAAAGAGAATATGTACCTGAATACTTAACATAAGATGTAAATCTTATGTTGAACACCATCCAATGTCTTTGACGTAGCCCGACATCCTCTTGTAGAAGAAAATCTTCAACTACAACATGTAGACGGCCGATCCTCACCATCAAGCTGCTAATGACCAAGTCTTCTTGCCATGAACAAGAGATAACCTCCTCCATGAGCTAGAGTGTAAGCACACCCTTCATCTTCTCCAAGAAGAATCATTAAGAAGAACTCCATAGTTGCTCCTCAACATGCTTCAAGTTATCACCATGGCTACCCCATGTGCTAAACGAAACACCACCTCTATTGAGGTCCAAGCTCCAAGCTTGTGTTGAATACTAGGTGAAGGATGAATATAATGAGCCCAATATTCTCCTTATATAGTAGAGTGTGTGTCTGTCTAAAAGCAAAATAAAGCACAATAATAAAGCTATCTACGATCGCTTAAACAAACGCACACGCGTACGTTGCTTTTGGATGTGCTTTTCGGAAAAGCGTCGCTTGTAAACGTATGACAAAAAGATGTTTTCTTCGCGTTGCGCCGATCGGAGGATTCGAACTTTGATCGATTGTATGAGAGGTCGCTCAGCCCGTTTTTCCTTAGAGGGACTAAAGAAAATAGCTACTTATGCTATAACCTGTGGACACTCTTGACCAATTTTTGACCAATTGGCATTGTTTCCAACAATCCCCCCTGTAATGTCATATTGGTATAAACTGAACTCGATCTGCAATATGTCACAAATTGCAAACTATTACAAGCTTCAAGCTTGTACTCCCGAACTTCAGAACTTGTTCTTCAAAAGTCTTTTGACTTTCATTCAAAAAAACTGAACTTGCTGAGTATGAACCATAATACTTGAGAAAATATGCAAACTGGATATCTAATAGTGTACCCATCAAGCAATCACTACTTGACAACAAATATAGCATGAACTGTTTCTGAACCTGCTATCTCCTGTCTTCAAAAACCTTAAAACATACATAGGATCCATATATTTGCATTTACCTTACAAAAAGGTTTCTCATCGTACTTCTGCTGCGTCATGTAAATACACTAAACAAAATCAAGAACTAAATCCTGGAACCTGTGACTGACAACTCACAACTTAGTGTATTATGAACACTGCTGGTTCATCTCTGACTGTACTCAAGTCAACTCAACTCAACTCAACTCAACTGAAATCAACTGATATCAACTGAATTATGAGTCTCATAAAAAAATCTATGATGTCATCATGTCTTCATCCTTTAAATCCTTCATACCTCTTTCCTTCAGAACCTGGTATAAACATATATGTGCGCACCTTCAAAACATACCTTTCTGAAATATCAAGCTTCTCTTCAATAGAAATCTGGAACCTTCTCCTCAACAAGAACATCCTAACAGGAACTTTCTCCAAACATTCTTCTTCTTCCTTCTTCTTTCAAAGTTGGAACATAAAGAGAACTTGACAAAGGAAATATAGGAATACCTGAAATAGGAATACCTGTAGGTATGACTCCACATTCTTTCACATATGGCTGAAAATAAGTCTTCATGTTTCATCACCCCCTGGATGATTTAACACTAGTATCCAGTATTCTTCAAATTATATCAGACTTTATGAAATCTTGGACGTCCTTCTTCATAAATTTGATCTTCAGTGATCAATACCTGTATCTGAAACAAAATCTCTGAACCCTTTTTATTAGCACTGTACACATGCCAATAGCTTTCCATGTCATTCCCCAGCTTTCCGAATTGTAGAATAAGATTAGCTGATCCTAACATAACAAAACCTTGTTGAAAGCATTTTAGGATTCATAACCTTCTGTAACATAACAAGTATCTTCTTCTATCTCTCTGCAAGACAAATCTGATAGAACCTGAATCTTTGACTTACTTCTTCCAATGTTAAGAATCTTCACAAACAAAGGATAGACAACTGACTCATAAAAAGATCATACAAGATCTATTCAAGATTAATGATCTCTCTTGTGTAGAATCTGCTCTTATCAAACCTTCATGTCTGAATGTTTGATTTGCTACCTGAATGTCTCTAAGTGTCCATGTTTCACATAAAGTTGTAAAACTTTTCTTCAAACAAATCCTTCTCAAGAGTCTATAGCTCCTACTTGAAACATAAGTGGACAAACTTCTCACCTTGATAACTCCAAAAGCTGCAAGTTGATACTTCATAACTTTCATATTTTACCTGGGTGAAATGTGATAGTACCTGCTTGACTTTCTTTTGGCTAACTCCACTTCTCAATCAAGTGATAGGATCTGATGGAACACCTTTTTGAATACAAGCATGTATCCAAAATTCAGGACAATCACTGAAAGTAGATTCTCTATTGACTTTTACATCAACAAGATTCTGAATTTTTTGAAGTTTCTGAAAATATTGAATATGAGGTAACCTTTCCAAACATAAAACCTCAACCCAAGTCTTCAACATCTGCTACAAAAAGCTCTTTTACCTTAAGAGAGTTAGATAAAGAAGAAATATACTTCTCTGCAACTTGTCATATACCAAGTAGCTCTGTATTGACATTCCAAGAATTCTTTGAGGGAACATATAAGCTGCCTGCTTAAAAGCTTCAACTAAAATATAACTCATATACATATGAGTCAAAACATATATCTCCTGCTTTTTTTCTCTCAATGCAATTCTTTGTCAAATCTACTAAATCATGACCAAGTGTAATGCAAAACAAGAAACTGCTCTTCTTTAAACAAGATGTTCTCGTAGACTTGGCTTCGGATGTAGAGGATAAAATAGGAAAAGTATATGGAAAATATAAGAGAAAAGGAAGCCTTACTTTTCTTTTGGAAATGATGGACTTTCTTCTTATGCATCTTTCTTCCACCTGATGATGATGTCGACATCTTCAAACTTCTCTTCCATACCTTTTGTTCTCTTCAACTTGAAGTAGCAAACACTCTTGACGTCTTCAAATGAACTTCTCTCTTCCTCTAGTACTAAGAGTAAGAGATAAAACAAACATGGTATACAAATGGAAGTGAATATAGAATCATGTTTTATCATCTCCTCATATCTCTGAATCAAAATTCTGCTTCAAATATCTGAAACGACTAAATTCACCAATCTCTTGTCTGAATGATGAATTACCCTTCTAGAGTTACTGTCTCTAGATCACATTTGTACCTTGATATCCAACCAACTTACAACACAAAATTGGCTGAAAAAAAAAACTCATCCCATCTTCACATTTGTCTTCTTAGATGAACTTTCTTGTCATGAAAGAGATCTCTCTTGAAACCTTCAAATCTCTTCATAACTGCTCTTCTAAGATATGACCTGCAAATGATAATCTGATAGTAGAAACTGATACCTGTGATTTGATGTTGATCTGATTCCTTCATCTTCTCTAAACCATTGTTCTTCCTTGAATTTGAAGTAGTTTTCTCTTCATCAAGTCTAGGTCTTCAAATAATACTTTTGTAAAGTATTTGCATACTCTTCCAAAAATATTCGGCTGCTCAACTTCATACTCCACACTGATGAATACAGATGTAACTGAATTGTCTAATTCTCAAATCTCTATTCATCTAGATGTAACTGAATTGTCTAATTCTCAAATCTCTACTCATCTAAATCTGATTATGTCAAATGTCAAATGTTAGAAGATGCTTTTAAATCATATGTTGTAAATCTGGAATTCTGGAAAACCTGGGAATATGAATGAGCCTTAATGCATTGATGCCAAAGATCTAAAGTTCTGAAACCAAAACCTTAGTGCTCTAATACCAAATGTTGGAAGTGAGGTAGGCCCTTGGCTCATGTCATAGGTCCATGGTTCCATAGTTCCAGTATATACAACATTAATTCCAACATTCTTCAATATTGACAAAACATGAACATACCACAACTTAATCATACAAATGATGAGATAAAGATGGAGAAAGAATAGACGACATGTGTAAGGTGTTACGTAAGCCATTGCTTACTCATAGTATCATATATACCAATGTTCAATGTACAATGTGGGAGCAAAACTCTCAACCACTCTATGTGATGAGAAATAGATGAATGAGTGAATGTACAAATGTAATCAACATATTCAGATGTATGGGCAGTAATCTGAATATACATGAGATGTGTGACCTTATGGGTTATAGAAGAGTGAATATGAGTGACTGAAAGAGGAAGGATCAGTGTGAAACTGATAATCAACAAACCCTCATCTAACCTTAGGCTATGGAAGACCCTAAGTCAGATATGTGTGTGAAAAGATCACATACTTAAAAAGTAGCAAAGAATGCTAACAAGTTTGTTGCCAGAAATCCTCAGACTCATGTGAACACACCTTCTCAAACACCTCATCCAAATATGCATAAAGAATATATGTACTGATTCTCTTGTACCTATGCCGAATAGGACTCCTCCTTATATGAACGCCACGGCCTCCATAAACTTCAAGTAGTACCTGTGTGCATAAAGAGAATATGTACCTGAATACTTAACATAAGATGTAAATCTTATGTTAAACACCATCCAATGTCTTTGACGTAGACCGACATCCTCTTGTAGAAGATAATCTTCAACTACAACATGTAGACGGCCGATCCTCACCATCAAACTGCTAATGACCAAGTCTTCTTGCCATGAACAAGAGATAACCTCCTCTCCATGAGCTAGAGTGTGAGCACACCCTTCATCTTCTCCAAGAAGAATCATTAAGAAGAACTCCATAGCTGCTCCTCAACA
This sequence comes from Ceratopteris richardii, assembly GCA_020310875.1. Taxonomy (NCBI): domain Eukaryota; kingdom Viridiplantae; phylum Streptophyta; class Polypodiopsida; order Polypodiales; family Pteridaceae; genus Ceratopteris; species Ceratopteris richardii. Next base: position 104,798,020 of record CM035421.1, on the reverse strand, counting down.
TGCTTCAAGTTATTACCATGGCTGCCCCATGTGCTAGACGAAACACCACCTCTATTGAGGTCCAAGCTCCAAGCTTGTGTTGAATACTAGGTGAAGGATGAATATAATGAGCCCAATACTCTCCTTATATAGTAGAGTGTGTGTATCTCTAAAAGCAAAATAAAGCACAATAATAAAGGTATCTACGATTGCTTAAACAAACTCACATGCGTACGTTGCTTTTGGATGTGCTTTTCAGAAAAGCATCGCTTGTAAACGTATGACAGAAAGATGTTTTCTTCGCGCTGCGTGGATAGGAAGATTTGAACTTTGGTTCGGCTGTCTGAGAGGCCACTCACGTAGCCAAGCGCTCAGCCCGTTTTTTGTTGAAGCGACTATAGAAAATAGCTACTTATGCTATAACTTGTGGACACTCTTGACCAATTTTTGACCAATTGGCATTGTTTCCAACATATGTGTAGCCCTACATGAACCATTGTATCCCACATCTGATATTTCCATCTTGAAAATTAGTCTCCATCAAATCAAGAAGATATCATGCCGACAATCCAAGAGACTCAAAGTGTAGCAAGGTACTAGAAATAATACTCTATCATCAATAGGATCATTGTTGCACTTCTGTATGCATAACCTGCATCCTAAATGTCTCCTTGGAGAAGAAACCATGTGAACCACGTGTCACATAGCCATGCATCTATCATGCATATAAAACCATGAGCATAAACCTACTCACTAAGTCTCCAAAATGGTCATAAGAAGATGTAAGAATCCTAGAAAAATTCTACTAGAGTATCCCTTGTAAACTGAGTGATCAAGACAAGATAACCAACAACAAGAGAAGGATGAGTAACTTGTCACGAACTCTAATTGATCAAAGCATATACAATGGTATTTTCACATGCCAAAAATTTGATGGCAATACATGCCAATATAATGGTGATACACCTCCCACTCATGAATGAATCTTGCAAGATGCCAATAAACTTGTCATGAATAATGTGTGACCAAGTCCAAGTGAATGGAGATAACCAATAACCCAAAGCATCTCATTAGAAGATTGGTAGCAAAAAATTGTTTGTGATGTTTTTCAAGATTTTCTATGTATAGAACCATGCTATATAAATGAGATTTCTCCCAAAGAAAACATCTCAAAAGGAAAAAGAACCAAAAAGCAAGATATCAAAAATAAGTGAACCACTTTCATCCCAAGAGACAAAGGCACTCACTTGAACTCCTATTCAATTTGCATAAGAGGGGATCTTTGTAATGATCTACAATTTCTAGGGTGACTTACACATATCATCATGATTGGACCGATTTCATGCCATGACAAGGAAAAGCTCTTTCAAAAGCACCTCCATTATCCAATACTTCTTTTTTCGTCCTAATATCACAAATGAATGGCTACCCACATGCTTATTGGGTATGAACAATCATCATGGACAAAAAAGTAATGTTGTTCTTTCACATCTCCAATGCACAAGGGAAAATTTGCACGTCCACCTAAAAGAAATCCAAGAGCATTATTCGTAGCCTTTATCTTCCAACCACATATGGAATTATCGCAACAATTCTCTCAGCAAGATATTTATTTTAGATCTATTAACACTACATATGGTTTATTTCTGTTCCCATTTCTACAATTGTTTTAGTTGTGCCCCTTGCCAATGCTTTTTATTATAATAGAATCTTGGATTCGCATAATTTATTTTAGCATTTTTCATATAGCTTTTTTTTCATTAAATTTCTCGATTTCAAGGTTATTTAATGCTCACCTTTTTCTTGCTCTTCTGTTTCATGTTTCTTATTTGCTGAAATTTTGTTTCCATCCTATCCACAACTTGATGCACTTTCACTTTATTTGGATTTTCTCTGACTTCATTTTTTCTCTTATCTTGTTCATTTTTTGCAATTTCTTTCCTAGATCTTGCCACTCTCTATTTTGCCCCCCTTTCTGTCCATCTGTCATTCGTTTTGCATCTATATGTATTCCATGAACATACATAGAAAACATATCCATATACTCCTTCCAACAAATTTTAGCCGGTATGATTGAACTAGTTTCATGTAATGTTTAAGCCGTTAGTTTTCCTTTAATATGGTCTAGCATATATATGTTGACTCATAGACACTTGATAAAACATTTTCATTCCTCCGTTGTTGAAATTTCTCCCCAATGGATATTTCATGATGCAATCACAGATCTGGTTATCAATCTTCATTACTATATTCCTCTCTTTTGCTTCTTTAAAAGAATGCATGTCCAATGAAAGTGATGTAACTTGTTGCACCATATGCACATCCTAAGCTATATAACTTGCTATCTTACTTGCTATGGAACCCTAGGTTTAACATCTACCATGCTCTTGAATGTGGCAATCTCTATGATTAGGGTTGATTAAATCAAGAATAGGTTTTCTATGTGTTTTGCAAGAGAATCTATAATTGATTTAAGTTGTGTACTTTTGGATCTTCTTTAGTTGCTAAGCTCTGATAAATTTCAATTCAAGGAAGGTCAGTCTCTTGCAATTTGATGAATGAATTGATTATATTTCCTCTCTTGTCTCTAAGTTGTATAATGGGGTTTAGCTCAAACAATGTCCCAATCATCTATTAGTACATTTGATGTGGCCTCATCTTCAAGAAAAGGTTCTAATTCCTTAATTTTCACTTGATCCAAGATTTTCAAGAAGTATTGCAATCTATCATGCTCTAGAGTCATCTTATCAATCCTAGGCAATTGATTATATTTACTTCAAATTTAGTGATGCATTAAGTCATGTGCATGTGAGATTTTGGAGACTCAATCCACCTAAGGAAAGTGGCTCTATTGTTCTTGTAATATTCTTCATGTGAAAAATAAATAGACAATTGTGTTTTAAAGTATTCCCATGACATACTTTATAGCCATTGTTTCCTATCATGTGTGAACCCATTATCTTTCTCATTTTATTTAAGAAATCCACATTTCTATACACAAAGTATTAAAGATACGTTGTTACATTCAAAACATTAAATTCTCTACGATTGGGTTTATCAAAAAATCCAGACACGCTTTCATTCTATATACACAATTTAGTCTTTGATAAAAGAATAACAGTTGAAGTCTTTAAGGCTATTAGAGAGATACCAACAAGAACCAAAAATATATGTCCATTGATGTTTATTCTATTTGATGCCCAATTTATTGGTGAGAATTGTGTAAACCCTAGCTACTTTAAGAGAGTTGTAATTTCTAAGAACTTTCAACCACCAATCTTGCAAATTTTTTAGAGTAATTGTCTCTCGGTGTTATTGATATGCACTTTTTTGGTTCAAGTTAAGTGGTGAGCTCTCCCTTCTTGCAAACTTGTATCTTGCATTTTCCATGCATTTTGTGTATGTATGTTTCTTGATTTTGGGTTTGCGACGCTAGTTTGAAATGTTTTGCTGTATTATTTAATATGTTCACATCCTTTTAAAGCACATTTTCATGATTTTTGTGTTTGTTTAAGTAATATAAGTGAGAGAAGGAAGGATTTTTGCAGATCTACAAGCTCTATACATAGCCCTTAAGCTTGTACGTTTGTGTTTTTTTCCTGATTTAGAGATTTAAAATGAGACAAAGCATGCATTAAATAGATCAACAACAAATTGTTTATTATCATTTCTTTGATTCAATCTTGTTTTCCTATCGACAAAGGTGTGTTATTATGGCTTCAAAGAGTTTCCTTTAATGATATTTTATCACCACTACTTGGCCATCCCATGATCCTATCAGATTTTGCCAAGGGCACCAAACTAGCTATCATCAAGGGGACTTTATCATTTCTTGGTGGATCTTCTTGATCGACTATCATAAAAGGATACCCTATTTCCTATCATAGATGGAGTGACTACGGAGCAATGGAGTTGATGACTTGTGGAACTTGGTGTATCACTATGATTGTAAGGCATATAGTCAATTCTTTTTCAAAGTAGTGTGTCCCTTGTAAACCTTTGTGCAATCATCCTCTTGGGCCATGGGAAGTCTGGCGCTCACCTTGGATTTGTGCATCAAGTTGTAGGGCATCTCACCTTGCCATCTATGCAAGAAGAGGAAGGTGAAGCCACAACCTCCTCAAGAAGAAGTAAAGGGAACTCATTATTGAACTTACACCACATCAGAAGAATGACCATGCCATGTAAGACCACTCCTCACTCGTGGTCACTAGAGACTTATCTACTTGCCCCCACAACTCATCAACTCACCCCCACTCATCTACTTACCTAGTGTGGGGTGAACAAATGTCTTAGCACAGAAGATTATATGACTTTTTGCCTTGGGGAGTAAGAAGGAGACCAATTCGCCTTTTGAAAAGGAATTTGGAAGGCCTCCATTTTCCTTAGTGGACTTTGGGCCGAAGAATAATTCTTGAGGTAATTTTTGAAGGTAATGGGAGTCTTGTGGGGTCTCTCCATTGTGGATGGTCAGTTTCACTACCTAACACTTGTTTATTTAGCCATTGTTGTTGCATTGATGCTCTTGAAATAGCACTTGGAATAGTTTTGACGCACTATATGGGAGATTGTTGGTCCATAATCAGGGTCACCCCTACCCAAGGGTGACCTCTATCTCAAAGTAAGGCAATCCCTAGACAAGGACGGCCTCTATATCAAGGCAGGGCAACCCCTAGCCAAGGGCGACCTCTATCTCAAGGTAAGGGGACCCTAGCTAAGGGCGATCGCTATCTCAAGGCAGCATGACCCCTAGCCAAGGGTGACCCATCTCCCAAACTGAAGGCAACTTGGAGCCACATAAGGGACTTGAAGCTAGAGAAAGGCAAAAGGAATTCTAGTAGAAGCCTGTATATAGTGGGAAGAGTTGAAGGCAACATTTTGACCTCAAGGGCCTCACTACTTCATCCTGTTTCCATTTGTTCTTGAAAAGAGCATTGGGGCAATTCGAAGGAGGAAAGTGACTAAGCATATCACCACCCATAGAGGGCAACCCCAAGTCTAGGGCACCCTCTAGTCTGATTTTCCACCCCAACTGAGGCAGTCAAGACAACCTCTCCTTCTCCACTATGATATCAAGGGCGACTTTGCAAAAGACTAGTCCTACACTTGTAAATCCCTAAACTGGAAATTCCTAAGCCATGATGACTTTACTCACTTGAAATATGATATAATCTTAACAACATCAAACTGTGTGATGATAATTGCATGATAGACCCATGGGAAGGAGGAATCAAGATCAATTAAGACTTCGAGTGGCTGAATAATGCTAAATTTAAAACAAGACATCCCTACCACCTATTTTTGGCACTTCCAAAATAGGGCACCACCTACACCCATTTTTGGCACATCCAAATTAAGGCATCTCCTCTACCCAATTTTGGCATGACCACTATGAGGTGAGAGTGAGACCACTCAATTTGATGTGGCACAAGATAAAAAACAATTCTTCCTACACTTGTCAGTAAAAGGTGAAAGGTTCATTAATTGCAAGAAAATCCACCGCAAGGCCCTACATGTGCGAGGAGTTGTCAATGGAGGGCCTAAGTGGGTGGTGAAAAATTCCAAAAATAACTCAACTTGACATCGGTCTTGTTAATTTTTAGCATGCAACAGTAGATGATTGGAATCTGCAAGGCCAGTCCATTTGACCTCTAGAGTCTATAAAAGAAGTTGGGTACTGATTTGCCCCATCCATTCTTGGCTAGTTGTGCTTCATTGAGGAGCTTGTTGTATCTCAGTTGCAAAGAGCATCTTGATGTTTTAGGCATTTTTGTTGCTCTCACATGACGAAGTCTTGTTTTTGGATTGTCTATTAGCATGCTTGTTATGCTCATTGATCTATTTGAACTTACTAGAATCATTCTAGGAGTTAAAAATTTGTGTTTTTCTCATCAATGTGTTCTTGTGATTTTTGCACCTTTGTGACTTCACTTGCAAGTTGTCTTCTTGCACATACACATGTTACAATGTATACTTCCCTAAGGAAGAATCCCCTTGAGTAGAAGTAGTAGTAGGAACCGTGGTCTCGGATATCACTTCTATAGTTTGGCACACCTAGTGGGACCCTTGCATGCTCTATGTGATGTATCTATTGCAATAAGCATTTATTTCCTATATTGTTTGCTTTAATTATTTTAATCTTGTGAGTGGGTACATGCCCCATACTCAAGCAGACAGGGAGCCTCTTCATGCACACAAGAGCCCCAAAAAGTCAACTCAAGCTTCTATAAGTCGACTAAACACCCCTTTATCTTTAAATCTCTCCATTGATTTAGCCTCTACACCTCTTTTTAAAGAGAAGCCTAGAAGGACCCTTGATTTTCCCTCAAACACATAAGAAGAAACTCAAGCACTGATGGAGGGCCTCTCAAATTTATTGTCTAGGTTAGCTATCAAGATCCCTTTTTTCAAAGGTTTAGCGCATGAAGATACAGATGATCACATAAGGAGGTTCATCTCCTTATGCCGTGGACAAGGGTTGCAACATGGGGAGGATGTGGTGCTAGTACTATTTCCCCTACCTTGGATGGACTCACAGACAAATGGTACAACCAACATGCAAATGGGCACTTTGCTACTTGGGAGGCCTTAAAGAACTCTTTCTATCAACCATGTTGACCAAGCAACTCCTCTAAATGAGCCTTGGATTGTTTCGAGGACTTGAAGTTACCACTAGGTGAATCCTTCCATAAACTTTATGCATGTGCTAAAAGCACTCATTTCTTGTTTATCGCATGCTCCAAGAGACTCTTTCAGTCAAAACATGGATTGAGAAGGCTCTCCCAAGGCCTTTCAAATAGAAGCTTCAAGAATGATTGAGACTCAATGCCACATTGGAGGAATTTATGGGATCCATTTCTCACATAGAGGTGGAGTGCATTTGAAGGTGGACTCAAGCAAGTTACACCATTTTCCCAGACTTGATTGAGTAACTTAGGAAGTAATCGAGAGCACTGAAGATGCAACATAGTCAACAAGAGGAGAAGTTCACCTCGCCACTTACATGTTACAATGACGATCTACTAGCGCAACTTTAATGTGAAGTGGAGGAGTGTTGTGGAATACTCAAGACATCCACATGAAAATTTGTTGTACCACATGTAACAATAGTGGCCACTCCAACATGAACTTTCCTAATCAACTAAGTCGCCAATTTTGCGATAAAAATGGTCATGAGGTGCACGAGTACTACTCGCTCAAAGAAGCTCAATAGAGAGGTAAAACACCAGTCCTTGAAACATTTTATGCTAGTACTTCAAATATGCATCACAAGGAGGATAATTGTTTGAATCAATCTAGGTATACTAGGCCACTAATGTGCTATCCTTGTGGGGAATATGGTCATGTGCAAAGTAAGTGCTCTTTGTGTGAGGGCACACCTTTCTGTCAACATTGTCATGATGTTAAGGATCATTATACAAGGGATTATCCTCGCAACAACCTCACGTCAATTCATGTGATCACAGTCTCTCCTCAAGAGGAAGGTATGACTCTAGAGTTTGATGTTTCGTCATCTATAGCACCTATGATGACTAGAGATAGGCAAGCGACAACAATCCATATAGAAAAGCAACAGGGAATCAAGGAAAAAGAAGATGGTAAGAAGGTTGATTTGAGAGACCAAGTGGCCATTAAAAAAGACTATGAAAGGGTGAGCATGTCATTAGAAGATGAACCGGCTCACCCTCAGGAGAATGCACAAGAGTTTAATATTAAAGAAATTATGAAGGGGATTCATCATAAGTTCAATTTATACCATCTCCTTAAGATGGATGGAAAGGTGAGAAGTGATTTATTTAAAGTTGTATAGTTTGCCTACTTGAGCCCACCACCAAGTATAGATGGTTTCATGATGGATTTCCCCCCTACACCACTAGTAGACTACTAAAAGTTTGAGATTATTTGTTTCCATAAAAAGTGAAACTTTGACAGGTGTCATTGTAGATGGTGTATCCAAAATCAATTTGATGCCTAGTTTTACCATGAAGAAATTGCAATTGGACTTGATGAAGGTAGCACCTTTCACAATGACATTAGAATATCAGCATCGACACATCTTTGGGAATCATTGAAAAGGTAATCATGATATTTCAAGGTTGCCAACTTTTGTTGGATTTTATTATTATTGCCCTACCCCAGGAGACCTCTTATCCTCTACTCATGGGAAGATCATGGCTGAGGCAAGCCAAGGCATTACAAGATTGGGGAAGGAATAGGTTATAGATCTCTACAAAGGTTAACAATGTTGATATATTTAGGTAGTGATGTGAGTGAACACACTAGGACCGTTGAGGCACTTTTTTCCCTCTTCAGGAGGTTTCTTTCCCCCGACTTTTATATATGCCTATTGCCCTAATGGGCTACTTATCTTTGTACATTCTCTAGTAATACATTCAGTATTGTGTGTTGAGCTCCAAGCTTCTTCTCCTTCCTTGTGTTGTTCACATGCTTCTGCAGACATCTATCTCCAACAATTGGTGTCAGAGCAGGTCGTCGCTTCATCTAGGGTGCCCTCCACACTCCTTTGGTTGCAGTCTCAGAATCGCACGAATTTTGGTGAGCATACTCAGCGTTTTTTCGAGATCAAAACAGCTTCTCTATGTCATGCCGAAATCGTGATCTAAGCTCGTTTTGGCCTTTGAACGCACTATCATAATGCTTATGTAGGCTATTTTGTCTTTTTGTGCCAAAGGTATATACCAGTTTCTATTCGCCAATATAAGCGTCTCGAACTCTGCCACAGGTCTAGCAGAATTTGTCTAGGTAGCTCTGGTCAACTTTTTGAGATACAGTCAATTTTTTGCATCAAGGTATTTTAGTCACTGGCCATGGCTGAAAGCAGTGATGTATTCTGTATGTTGGCTGTTGAGGATAAGTTGGACATGTATTGGTTGCAAAAGGACTATGGAACATTGTGCAGGGTGTTGAAAAACGTCCTATCACACCTACAACTGTTACAACAATAGGTACAGAAGCTGAGGTAAAAGGTGTCGAAGATGATGATATTCTACATATTCCTATTCGTGTTGTCGTTTCTGCTGCACCTACTATATAGCAAATTCATTGGGATGGCAGAGATGCCCAGGCACATGCATTGATAGCTTTGTCTGTCAAACGTGCCATTATTCCTCATATTCGCTCTTGCAGAATAGCTAAGGATGCTTGGGATACACTTACCACATTGTATCAAGCTAGGAATGAGGCTCATGTTGCTTACCTCCGAAAATAGTTGGAGAGTGAGCACATGAATGAAGGTGATTCTATGGACAGTTTTCTAACAAAGATCAAAGACTTGAAGGAACTGTTGATTTCTGTTGATGAGGTTATACCAGATAGCTCACTTGTGCAAATCGTTCTAAATGTTCTTCCTGATTCATATCAAAGTTTTGCTTCTACTCTTTGGTTAATGATGAAAGGAAATCCAAATGCCTTGTCATTTGAGGAGTTAGTCTCTGTTCTGTTGCAAGAAGATCAGTCGAGGTAGAACATATCCATTATGCATGTTGTAGATCAAGCTTTCCTAGCTAGTCAGAAGGGCAAAGGAAAATCGAGCTCTTCAACTAGTAAGCAGAAATCTGCAAATGCTGCACATTCGAAGAAGGAAGATAAAGATGAGAAGAAAACAGAAAAGCAGAAATTGTTTTGCAAGTACTATAAAGGGAATGATCATATCATAAAGAACTGTCCAAAACTGGCTGCTAAAGAGGGAAAGAGGAAAGAGGCTGGAATGGTTGCTGTAGAGGCCTCTACACCAAAAACACAGTCTGCTAATCTTTTGCAGGAAGAAGAATGGGTGTTTACTTCTGTCTGCAATTTTGACCCATCTTCTCATGAGCAGTGCATGTCTGCAGTAGACTCAGATGTTTGATATTTTGATAGTGGGGCCACCAAACATATTACCTCGTAGCACAGTTTCTTCTCTTCACTCGAGCCTGCCCCTATAGAGAATAATGTTACATGCACCAAAAACTCCTCTTATCCTATTATGGGAGTTGATAAGATCATTTTGAATATTCCTGATGTTAGTTCTTTCACTTTGTCAGATGCTTTATTTGTGTCAGGGATCAAGAAGAACCTGTTATCAGTTTCTGCATTAGCCAAGATTGGCTTGGTTGTGAAATTTGTTGATGACAGGTGTACAGTTCATGATCTATCAAATGGCGATGTGATTATTCCTTCTGGCATTTTATGTCGTGGGCTGTATAAGCTCATAGACTATGAAAGATCTCTGAATGATTCAGTATGTGCAGTACATGATTCTCAGGCTATGTCAGATGCAAAGCTTTGGCATGCACGCTTTGGTCATCTGAATTTTGCTAGTTTGCTATGCTTTCACAAATCTGAAATGGTGTCCTCTTTGACCAAACTTGAGGCACCTGGAAAACATGTTTTTGAATGCAGTATTCTGGGCAAAATGCAATGTTCCTCATTTCGAAAAGGTGGTTCAGTTCAGGCTACTAAGAAATTGCAACTTGTACATAGTGATGTCTATGGTCCTATGCAGACACCTTCTTTTGGAAATTATCTTTACTTCGTGACTTTCATTGATATTTTTTCCAGGCATGCATGGGTATATCCATTGAAGGCAAAGTCCAAAGTGTTCATGTGCTTCAAACAATTTTTGGTTTTGGCTGAAAATCTGTCAGCATGTAAAATTTGCACCCTCCGTTCAGATCGAGGGGGGGAATATATGTATTCTAATTTTAATGCATTTTGGCTGAATATGGGATAAAACATCAGTGTAAAATGCCATATACACCTCAACAGAATGGAGTTGCTGAACGAATGAATAGGTCACTCATGGAGGTGGCGAGGTGTATGGTCAAGAGTTAGGCTTTACCACATAGTTTCTGGCTTGAGGCTGCCATGTGTGCAACATATGTACTAAACAGGTGTCCCACTATGTATTCTATCACTCCATATGAGGCTTGGCATGATCGCAAGCCATCTGTTGCTCATCTGTGTGTTTTTTGTTGTTTGGCATATGCATTAGTGCTTGAACAACATCGCAGAAAATTGGATCATAAAGTAGTAAGATGTATTTTTGTTGGGTATAGTTCTGAAAGTAAAGGCTATGGTCTATATCATCCACAGATTAAATGCATTCTGGTTAGCCATGATGTTGTTTTTCTGGAAGATGCTATTCAGCCATTGCTTTCATGTACTAAGGAGACATCCATTAGCTCCAAGGGCATGTATGATACTTTGCTGCCTCTTTTTACAGGTGGACAGTCTAGTGTTGGTCCTAATGAGGCAACTTCTCAGCCTTTGCAGGTTTCATGTGATGATGTCGATCATTCCATTTCTGATGCAGATTTACATGATGCACTAGTTGATGAGAGAGCTGATATTGAGCAGGAAAAAACTATGCCAAAATGGCTGGTGCAGACTTTGCGTGACATCAAATTAGATGCACCTCTATCATGTCGTACTCGTTCACGCTCTCATAGTGCCTCTTTTGCATCAGATTGCTATGCTATGGTTGCATCTAGTCTCTGTGATGAGAATGAGCCCGTTTCGTTTGATGAAGCACAAAATTCAAAAAATTGGATGGCTACTATGCAATCTGAGTATGATGCTATAATGAAGAATGGTACTTGGTCTTTATGTGACTTGCCTCCTGGCAAGAAGGCCATTAGGACTAAGTGGGTATACAAGCTGAAGCGTAAGCCTGATGGTACAGTTGACAGGTATAAGGCTAGACTTGTTGCAAAGGGTTATGCGCAAGAAAGAGGCATTGATTTTGATGAGACCTTTGCACCTTCTTGCCGAATGACTACAGTTCATAGCATCTGTGCACTTGCAGCTCATCATGATTGGAATGTACATCAATTGAACATTAAAACAACATTTTTGAATGGTGACTTGCATGAAGAAATGTATGTTTTTCAGCCCCGTGGCTTTGTGCAAAAAGGGCATCAAAACCAGGTGTGCAGGTTAAAGAAGGCATTATATGGTTTAAAGCAAGCACCACGTGCTTGATATGAGAAGATACATGCCTATCTGATTGCACATGGTTTTGAGAACAGTCCAACTAAAAGCACCTTATATTTTAAGCATGCTAATGATGTGCTTCTGATCATTGTTGTCTACGTTGACGACATGCTGCTCAATGGACCTATTGAGAAGCATATTGCTGAGTTTAAGGCTGATTTGCATGCCTCATTTGAGATTTCTAATTTGGGGCATTTGCATCACTATTTGGGCATTCAATTTATGCAAGTTGATGGTGGAATGGCTTTGTGTCAAATGAAATATATTGACACATTATTGCAGCATTTTGGCCTTGAAGATTGTAAGCCTATTGCCACTCCTATGGAGACATGTTTACGATTGAGTCTTCATGATGCTGGAGATGCATTTGATGTTGCTCTCTATCAACAGGCTGTTGGATGCTTGATTCACTTATGCATTACTTGGCCAGATATTCAATTTGCTATCTCACAGATGAGCAGGTTTATGCATTGCCCAGGAGTCAAGCATTGGCAAGCGATTAAGCGCATCTTTTGCTACTTGAAAGGTACTCGGCTACTTGGGTTGTTTTATCCCAAGGGGGGATCACTACCACCAGATTTGCATGCTTTTTTTTACTCTAATTGGGCTGGTTGCTATGACACTCCTGTGTCCACTAGTGGCTTTTGCTTCGTGCTTGGTAGCTCATGTATATCTTGGTTGAGCAAGAAGCAGCCTACTATGGCCACTTCCAGTCGTGAGGTTGAGTATAGGGTAGCTTTTGCAGCGACTGTTGAGTGTGGTGTGGCTCATACGCCTTTTGGCTGATTTGGGTGTTGGTCAATCTTCTGCAACCACCATCTTCACTAACAGTCAGAGTGCATTGGTAGTTGTGAGGAACCCTGTGCTCCATGCTCGCACTAAGCACATTGAGGTGCATTATCACTATGTCAGGGAGAGTTTCTCTGCTGGGGAGATCAGCTTGGCATATGTGCCCACACAAGAGAACATTGCAGACCTTTTCAAGAAGGCTCTACCTAGGGAGAAGTTTGAAGCTTTCCGCAAAGCTTTGGGCTTACTTCCTTTTGTGGAGTGATTTCCACATAGGTTGGCACTTCCTTATACATGAGTGCCAGCTCCTTGTTCAACGCATCATTCCCAGGGGGGATTTGTTGATATATTTAGGTAGTGATGTGAGTGAACACACTAGGACTACCGAGGAACTTTTTTTCCCTCTTTAGGAGCTTTTTTTTCCCCGGCTTATATATATGCCTATTGCCCTAATGGGCTACTTATCTTTGTACATTCTCTAGTAATACATTCAGTATTGTTTGTTGAGCTCCAAGCTTCTTCTCCTTCCTTGTGTTGTCAATACATTCTCTAGTAATACATTCTCTAAGGTATCGCCAATACCTTAGTCTCCTTTTGAAATGATTTTGGCTATTCAATTCTTATCCCCCCAAAGTGTTCCATACCCAAGGTGGAATTGAAGCTAACCAATACTTACTATTGAAAGGTACTAGCCAATGGTTTTTGTTAAATGTCACACAAATGGTTTAACCTTGTCAAGGCTCCTAGCATCAATTCTCCTAATATAACATATGTCATGAATTTTAATCGATTCTTCTAAGAGTGATGCCCTTCTATCCCCAACTCAATTCTCCTCTTTGTTAGATAATTTGTCGACTCTCATGTTGGACAATACTCTAGAAGATATGAGATCCTTGGATCACTTTTTCTAGATAGGTTCTTTAGTTGCTATTCGACATTTCATATAGACTTGCTCTCTCCTTCATCTATCCCATGTGTGATTCTTTGCTTAGATGTTTACTCAAATCGGCTTGGTGCATTCGAAAGATACTCCATTTGACATTCCAAGGCAAACAAAGGATAAATGATCCTATCACATGATCTAGAAAACTTGAGGAAGGTTGACACTCCTCAACAATTGTGATGCTTGAATTACCCACTCACCCGATTTTTCCTTATCAATGTGTGTTTATTCACCACCAAAAGTGCTACTCTTTGAGTGATACTTTCCTTTTCCAAGTGTTGTCTAGCCATCTGATACTTGAGATGGAATGGTTCTTTTTTCAATGAGTTTTGGTGTGATGGCCGATGAAAGTTGGATATTCCCTCCACAAGCCTTGCATGATACACAAGATGAATAGAAGTAGAAGAACTAAAAGCAAAAATAAAAAGAAATAAAGAGATAGAAAAAGAGATGCTTACACGACTTACAAAATTTGAACCACCTATGTACATTCAATCACAATCGCCAAATATCATCGCTAGGGGAAAGAGGGATCTTTGCATGACTCTTTGGTTGAAGAATAAAGAATTTCTTTTCATGCAAAGTTTGGAAATCTTAATAAGTGGTACTCATGCATGATCACATTGCCCATCACACAAGTTACCTAGGCATGATCCTTGATCTCCTCGACAAGAGCACCAAAAATTTGATTCATAGCATAGGCTATGCTCACACACTTTTAATTTATCAATCTGTGAAGAGTAGATCAACCTATTTGTTATCCGCAGCATAAGTAGATGTGATGCCCAAGCATCAAGTAGAATGATGAAAGCATATCACCTCGATAGCCTCTTTGTCATTCAAGCATAGTTGGAGTACCACCATTGTGAAGATCCACCTCATAAATGTCAATACCTAGAGACATGAGGATGGTATGATGATGATGAGCAAGAGGAATGCACAATTGTGTGAGTGAGAAGCACACTAACATGCACACACATACACACACTTGCATACAAGGTAGAACAAAGCATTTGCACAATGGAATCTTCTATTATCAACTCAAGCTTCAAGAATGCTCTTACAAAGCTCAATTCTCTAACAATCAAACCTCAAAAATGAGCTCTCTAGCTCCTCTTATAGTTTTTTAATAGCTTTGGCCTAGTTCAAACCTACTATCTAGCCTAGTTAAAAATTAGTTTCCTAGACTGAGTTTAGGGTTCAAATGAGCTCCCAAGAAAAACCAAAAATAGAAAAAGAAAGATTGGACTTTCCAAAATTAGAAAAGAAAAGAAGAAGATATTCTGAAAATAGAAAGGAAAAAACTAGAAGGATCAAAAATTCTAGAAGAAGAACCCTCCAAAAACCTATAAAAACATGCCTAAGTCTTCATTAGGTTTTTCCCATTATTTCTTTCAGGTACTTTTTGATTCCTCTTCATTGTTTCTTCATGTTCTTCTCTGAGTGAGAGAGAGAGAGAGTCCTCCATCTCTCTTCCTTCCACTCCATGGTCTTATGAGGAGGAGCAGATAGAGAAAGTGAGAAAGGAAGTGCTCCATCTCTCTATTTCTTCTTTCTCTTGCTCCAAGAAAGAAATTGCTTTGATGTCTTTCTACTTTGACAAACACAGAGTAGAGAAAGAGGGATAATTTGTTCATATTTCTTGCTATTGTATCATTGTTAGAGAAAGGAAATTCGAATTTTGTGATTTAAATTATTTTACTGTGTTGTCTTGTGGGGGAGAGAGAGAGAGAGATGGTTGAGCCCCTCCCTCCTGACTATACATAGAGATCGTCTGTCTCTATGGAGGGCCTTTCGGCCATACATGGGTGATTATGTCCCCTTCCCCATCTCTCGTCCATCTTCCTTTGAGGATCTCATGGCGAACCTCTACGGCAATGGCATTGAAGAGAAACGTGAAGCAATTGCTCCTTGCAAAACCTCGCTAAATCCAGCTCTTCTAACCGCTTGTACATTAGTCAGATCGGTACCATCCACCGACTCATCGCTCTCCTCTACTCCCCCGATATGCAAACCCAGACTCGTTCAGTCATCACTTTGTTTAATCTTATTCTCTGTAATGAGTAGAATATGGGTGCCATAGCCTCTGATGAGGGCCTAGATGCCATCGTACAGGTCTTGATCAATGGGGAAATCAAGGTGAGAGAGAATTATGCGGCTTTCCTGTGCAATCTAGCACAAACGAAGGCCTATCATGAAGGGTTTTGTGGGGAGGATTTGTTTATAGGTCTTCCCGGAGTTTTGAGGGATGGAAGTCAATGCGAAAAGAGGTGGTAGAGAGAGAGAGAGAGAGAGAGAGAGAAGAAATTGGCCCCTGTAGCAAAAATGGAGGAAAGAGAAAGAGAGAGAGAGAGAGAGAGAGAGGCACAGGGAAAACATGATCACAGAAGACCACAGACATCGATAGAGAGAGAGAGAGAGAGAGAGAGAGAGGAGAAGAGGCCGGTTGTTGCTACTGTAATAATATGCACAAGGAAGTGACCTGGTCGATGGAGTTTTGATGAGAAAAGCTTCGTGGTAGAATTCGACGACTGTGTGAGAGAGAGAGAGAGAGAGAGAGAGAGAGAGAGAGAGAGAGAGAGAGAGAGAAATACACAGATGAAGATGCATAGAAAAATAGATGCAGGAGAGAGAGAGAGAGAGAGAGAGAGAGAGAGAGAGAGAGAGAGAGAGAGACGCTTCGCAGCAAAAAGAAACGATGCATTGTAGAGAAGAATGAGAGAGAGAGAGAGAGAGAGAGAGAGAGAGAGAGAGATCCATAGAGATGGAATGGACTCTCTTCTAAGATGATCGAGAGAGAGAGAGAGAGAGAATAGCACTATGTTTTGAAAGGCACACAACTTCTATGGCAGAGGCCATGCTCAGGAGTTATCGCCTCGTCGAGGATTTAAGCCATACAATTAGAGGCCATGCTCTTGTTGGTGCTTTTGGAATGCCTCATGGTTTACTTGGTCCAATAGCTTTTGATTGGATGAAATATAATTCTTTGGATTTTGCAAAAAAACAAAAAAGAGAGATAGCATTGTGAGAAAGAGAGAGATAGCATTGTGAGAAGATGAACACGTGATGAGAGAGAGATAGAGAGAGAGAGAGAGTTGAGTACACACACATGACTTACGAAGTATAACAATGTGTTGGACTCCTTTTTTATCATTCCAGCCAGTTTACGAGTCTTCATATCTATCAAAAGAATTGATTTTCCACGATTGATTTTCTGCTCAAAATACTCTTCGTTTAAAGTATTGCAAATTTTGTTTTGATGTGTTTCGTGAACAAAAAGGTAAAAGAAGGACTTAATTTTGGATGATAGTGCTATAAGTTTACAAAGAAATGTATTCAAACTTCATTTCATGTTTTGCAAATCGATTCATCTATTTTCAATGAAGTGTTTTATTTAAGTTCATCAAAATTAATCGAGAAAAATAAAAACAAGAATAAAAGAATCTAAGTAAGAATCAAAGCATAAAGAGTGTGATCTATTCTTTTCAAGAGTACTAATGTGATTATTTTTCCCATGATTTCTTTCAGAAAACCCCATGCTTTGAAGGGAAAATTTTGAAGAGAAGAGAAGAGAAGAAGAGATTTCCCATGGATTTTTCTTTCACATATTAGCCGAAGTTTTTGAAGTGAAGATTTTGAAGTGAAGTAAATTGGTAGTCTTCTTTTCGCACTGTAGCTGCGAAGTCCATTTCAATTCAATCATTTTTCCTCATCCGCATTGTAGCGGAATATCTCATTATTAAAGTTATATCAGTCACTCAATGACAATCATTTTGTATATTGATCCTTTTACGATCATCAAGTGTAAACTTTTGATCTAGTATTATTGAGATCAAAGATTTTACTTTAATTGTTATATTTATACTTTCATTTCACAATCACATGCTTCTTCCACGATGATCCACTCCTTCTACTCCACAATCTATGCGTGAAAAGTGTTTTTCTCACCCCATGGCAAGCCTCTTGACCTATGATTCTCCAAGAAAAGGCACCCAACATGTGAAATCCTCTCGTTGGACGAGAGCGACGTGACACCCTCGGGGCCTGATCCAACCCTAACCGTTCATTTTGCCCACCATGACTGACATCCCATCGACAAAGTGAACCCGACGTGAAGCGAGGTGATTGCCCTAGAGATAGAGATCCTCGACTCACCACCCGCAACTTCAGTTGATAGAGAAAGCATTTTTCATGCACATATAGAAATACTTGTATTTAGGATTTTCATAAAACAAATGTAAAAATATTTTTCACGGCATCAATCTAGAACCTCGACTTCAGATTAGATTTCTAGGTATTTTCCTTTCAAGTTCTCAGTGGATATCTACATTGCTTCCTACACATGAAAAAGAAAGATTGTTTTTTTGCCTGGATTTGTCCACTCATACTCTGCATTAGTTTAAACGAATCATCTTGCACACTTTTCTATTGTTACTTAGATAAATAATATGCTAGCATCATAGTTTGGATAAAAAGAAAAAAAGCATTAAAATTATAATTAAAAATCATAAAAAGAACAATAATAAAAAAAACTAAAAAACATATTAAATTTAGAAATTAAAAAGAAAACAAACTTAAAATTTAGAAAAAGAAATTAAGAGAATCAATTCAAGATCAAAAGAAGAGAGAAAATCAAGTCAAGTTAAGAGAAAAATCAAGAGAATCAAGCCTAAGTCATCACATAAAGTACTCTTATCCTAGAACATGTTTTGCCTAGGTAGTTAAATATAAGATTAAAGAGAGAAAACTTTAGACTTACTTTCACGTCCTTGCTCGAGACTCATCTAGTCTCTTCTCTGAGCTCTATTCTAAGTTGAGAGAAATTGTTGAGTCGATTACTTTGGATATTTTCCTAAACACTAAGACAATCTAGGGAAGAGATATGGAAGGAGTGTTTAAAGATTTAATGATAGAAAAGCAAGGGGCTCGAGTGGTCCAAGCTATACTAAGAGATAATCAAAAGTTTACAGGGTTAAATGTGACTGAGTATTTGGACATATTTGAAGACCATGCTCAAATTCATGGATTACCCGAAGAGATGTAAGAGAAGTCCCCACCACCATTGGTGCAAAAGCGTTCACATTCCCAATACCCAAACTTGAGGCAGAACCTCTCAACACAATGTTCGATTTTGAGATACAAGATGCATTTTCAAGTGAATTTCAATTTTTTGAAAGCACATTTTTTCTCACAAGAATATGAAGGACCAAACTACCATGTCTCTCCACCTAAACAAGGGCGTGAACAAGTAGTATCAAGCTCAAATGAGGAGGAATATGAAGGACCAACGATGAAGGCAATGCTGAAGAGAGCCAACATAGTCAAGACTCGCAAGACGATGACCAACACGAATATGAAGAGCAACAAATTGAGGCTCAAGGTGAAACAAGTACATGAGAAGAGGATACATCAGAGGCTGCCACATACATGATTGCCATTAAAAAGTTGTATCACAATACGCAAGCTATGTGGGCGAGTAGACAGATCTCAAAATAGTAGAGTAAAGAAATTCTACAACAAGAACTGGCCACTAGAGGGTTTGAAGCTTCCCCAACAACCCTTCTTACCATTACAACACCCCATGAATTTTTCGCATGTGTCACCTCCCAGTCCTAGTACATTACCAACCTCTTCTCCTCTACATCAATCAGTCCATGAATCTCACTATGTAACATATTCATCTACATTCGAAACCCTTGTGTTTACACCCATGCACCCACCCACAGTCACTCCACTATTCACCATAAGCTCACTTGATCACACTTCGAGTGATATGGACATCTCACCATCCACTGCACCGACACTCACCATCTACCACACCACTACACACTCTCACATCCACACACTTTTCAACTATCACCATAGCATTCACGATCCCTCACTCATTTCCCTTCCCCCAACATCAAACACTACACCACCTTCATTGTTTAGCACACCATCACTACTATCATCATCTGTTGTAGATAACGAATTTCACCAAATGTTTGCTTGCATGCACCAAGTATGTGAGGAATTCACAGCATTAGGACATAATTACCAAACATTGCAGCAAACAACAACACAATTGTAGGCCAGCCTGAATTTTCTAACCATCAAAAACACATCTCTAAATGTAGGACATCAAGAGCTCCATGATGCATATCACTCCATGGAGTTGGAGTTTGAGCAGAAGACAAAAGAGGCCATCACAGAAGCAGAAGAGCATCTACGAGTCTAGATTGTCTGAAATGCCATATTAACATGAAATATGGGACTCTTATGATGACATCTTACAGTGTCAAAAGAAAAAAATCAATGTTTGCAGGAACAAAATAGAGAGAATTTTGAAGCCGCTATGGGCAAACCAGATGAACCACTAAGTCCAAGTAGATTCAAGGTTGTGCTATCAAAAACCATGCAACTATTGCTAGAAGACCATCCATGATGGAGGATTATGACAAATCAACGGAGGACTATAAGCTGGTCAAGAGTGACAATGCCACCCTACACCTACAAGCACCTACGCAGTAGTCTTTCATTCAAGAAGTCATGCCACCAGAGATATTGGAAGAATCGACTACATTACGGGTGCATGTGTTGGATCTCCAAGCTAAAATACTAGATAAATCGAAGATCTCTCGACCATACTCCCCACCTGAAATCCCAGCTAATGAAGAAACAATCCCCATCCTTGTGGAGGCAACTTTGGAAGAAGAGTATTAACCACAGCATGCCCCTGCCAGACGCATCACTAAAGATGGTTAGGATACATTTCAACATGACCCGACCCTATGTGGATGAAACTTGTAGAGGAGATGAGCAAGACTCATTCGGTAAAGGTAGAAGCACAACTACATGCAATGGTAGTAATGGAGAATGTAATTTGGCGATCGAGAAGGCCATGGGGAAGAAACCTACCCATGCCACATAGTTTGAACCGTTTGATCTACCTTTAGAGGCTCAACAAGGTAAAACTTTTCAACCTAACTGGCACAAAGAACTACTATAGGAGTACCCAAAAATGTTGTACACATGGCACAAGGCTCCCCTACACCTCAAATACAACCCTTTTTATGGTCTAGTACCCCATTACTACTCTTGGATTGTGTTTGCCATCAAAGTACAAAACAACAAGCAGCGCCAAGACTCATTAAATTACCCATATTCCATGCCACCTCGTGGTCCCCCCTCAGTTGGATACATGATGGTGACAATATGGCACTGGCTCTCTCGACTTCACTGCATGATTGACGTTGTAGCGTAGATGACTATCAAGATTTTTGACATGATGCAAACAACTTTTAAGATCTTCAGACACATCAAGCCACCCCATGTGTCCACCCCAAGATTTGAGCATGGTAATGGCTATCTTGTCTATGACATGAGTACGGCATTGTCGCTCAGGGTGTGTTATGCATGTCACTACAAGATTAAATACTTATGTGCATCTTACAAATTGACCTTCAAAGAAATGTTTATGACTAGTTTTTGGGAGTACCACTTAGAGGTGTTCATCAGCTGACCGACCCACCTACTACAATTATTTGCTTGTGAACAGCTAATGTACTCCACACATTATCGGCTCCCACCACATGATGAACCTCAAGCTGTCAATTGAGAAAAATTAGAGGTAAATCTAGCACGAGTTCTTCATATCACCGAACAAACACTCGCCCATGATCTCTTGCAGATGTACATTAGTAATGCCTTGCAACAAGGATTTGTTGGGGACAATAGATGCGAGAGGGAGGGGTTGTTGGCAGTGGTCAAAAACATAGGTGTAGAGGTAGCATGTGAAAGATTAGAGATTGTAGCTTGTTTGAGAGCACTCGTGTAACTGAGCTTGTAAGAGTATTCTTGAGCAATAGAGTATATTCTTCACCTTCCATTGTGTCTCTCTTGTCTCTGTCATGTGTGTGTGTGCATATGTGTGTGCACTCTTGTGCTTCTCACCTTTACCTTCATGCGCATCACTCATTCACAATCTTCACATCACCCTATCTCTTTCGTGGATTGAATATTAAGGAGGTGAAGCTTCTTGACATGGTACTTGCCATTGTGCTAGAGTGACAGCTATAGATAAGGAACATGGTTGGAGGATGAGGATTGCAGATAATGGCTTTGGAGCTTTGCTTGGAGCATGTGCTTTTGTACCTATGAGGATTGGGGGAATTTCTAAGGAATCCCACTTCTTTTTCCAGAATCATTGTTCATACGAGGCTATTCTTGGGCAACCTTTCATAGCCAAAGTGCATATGGAAACAACGGCAATGGATGACGGATCTTCCTATGCAAGAATGTGATTGAGATCTAGTCTACACTCCTTGCCATTCATGACTGTTTGCCCAAATCATGCAAGAAATACAAAGAATCTGAGAAAACACCCCATTAACTCTCATGAGCATGATGGGTCTTGTTTTGACCAAAATTTTGGCTGGGATCCAATGTTGAGTGAGACAATGGTGAGAAGTGGTTTGATGTCTTGTACATTGGTAGGAGAAAAATATGGGGCTTGTTTTGACCAAAACTTTTGTTGGGATCCAGTATTGAGCGAGACAATGGTGGGAAGTGGTTTGATGTCTCGTAGGATTTTGTAAATAACTTTCAAAGTTTTTCTATATATTTATATGTATTCAAGTTAATTTGTTTACGAAAAGAAAATATTTCAAATAAATTTAGAAAAATACATGAAAAAACACTACAAAAATTTAGGACTCATGTTGCCTGATGAGAAGATTGAAAATGTAATCGACTTGGAGATTAATTCGAATATTCTGGAAGAACTTGAGGAGGCACTTCAAAGAAATGAAAAATCTGAAGTCATCATGCTCAGTTCTATCCAAGAATATGAATTAATTATTGAGTTTTTGTGAGAATATGAAGTGAATATGAATAAAAAGTATAAAACTATTGAAAAGAAATTAAAACCTATAGCCCGACCATTACCAAACGATAGTCATAAAAAGTATCTAGGAGTTTGTGATGACCCTATGCTAAGAAGACGAGAGCTTATAGGGCATCACTTTACTGAGGAGATTGTTAAATAGATAAAGTTTGGAGAGGGATCATTTCTTAGAGAAAAAAAGAAATAAAAGTTCATATAAGTTATCAAAAGAAACGTGAAAGTGTTTGCTATTTTCCACATGAGATAGGTTGTGTGGATCCAAAACAAGTTCCGCCCATGATTATCTTTACAGTGCCACATATACCATGGAATATTCGACATATTCCAGTCCCAAAGGCTCACTTGCCTGAGTTGATGAGGCTACTAAAGGGAAAGATATCAATGCGAATATTGGAGTCATCTTCAATACCATATTTAAATAGGTGGTT
This sequence comes from Ceratopteris richardii, assembly GCA_020310875.1. Lineage (NCBI taxonomy): Eukaryota > Viridiplantae > Streptophyta > Polypodiopsida > Polypodiales > Pteridaceae > Ceratopteris > Ceratopteris richardii. Next base: position 104,775,003 of record CM035421.1, on the reverse strand, counting down.
CATGGTGCCAAAGAATAATGGGAAACTTCGTTTCATCCACGACTTGCAGGATATATATAAAGTCACAATCAGAAATGTAGGGACATGACCTATAGTAGATGAGTTTGCAAAAGCATTTGATGTGCATTCCATCTACTCCATGGGTGATCTATATTTAGGATATGACCAGTTTTAGTTGGCTATTGAGCACAGAGACATCACAATGATGAAGATTCCATTGGGCCTTGTACGCATGTGTACCTTGCCATAGGGAGTGTTGAACTTTGTGGCTCACATGATGAATGCCATGAATCTAGTCCTACATGACTTCATACCTTCAATCATTATGCCTTTTATCGATGATATTCTAATAAAACGATGTGAGGAAAGAGTGAAAGATGAGAGTTTAGATGCTTCTGATTGTAGGAAATTGTTTAGTGATCATAAGTCTGACTCTAAGAAAATTTTTGAGAGATTCAAAGAGGTAAGGCTAATATTTTCTCTAGAGAACTCTATTTTTGGAGTTGATGAGGTTCTCATTGTAGGACATCTGTGTGGACATTATGGCCACAAGCCATACCCATAGGTTGAGGCCATGAGCACAATTTTTGAGGTGTGTCATAATGTCAGTGAAGTGAGGAGGTTCTTGGGAGCTTGTCTCTTCTACATGATCTAGATTCCTCACTTCAGTCATGTTATGAACCCTTTACATGATCTACTGAGAAAGAGAAAGAAGTTTTTTTGGATAGAAAAACAGTCGAGAGTGATGCATAATTTGAAGCAACTTCTAATTGAAGCTCTGATTCTAAAGCATGTTGACTATTCACGTCAGAAGCCTATCTTTTTGACTATTGATATCAGTCCTATTGGTATAGGCTGGGTCATATGACTAGATGATGATGAGGGGAAGAGATATGCAGTTCACTTTGGTGTGAGATTTTCAATGACACTCAAAGTGGGGATTAGTGACCAGGGAAAAAATTAAGACTACCTCCCTCACTCAAAAGTATATAAATATGGGTGAAACTCTTTAAGTATATGAAGATATATTTTATAACTTTTTTGCCGAATCTCAATGATAAATTCCATTTGAAATATAAATATTTGGCGAATTTTGATGCAACTTCCATGGAACCATAAATAAGGCAAATCCTTTTGTTAGCCTCCTTAATGCTAGAGGATCTTTTTTTTTATTCTTTGAAAAGCTTCATTTCTTGCAAGGATGTCCTAAAACTATTGAAATTTTTTCAAAAAATTATAAGATGGTTGATTATTAAACCATTGTAGAACCTTCAATTTTTCTTCGGCAACCACAATGTATCATTTCATAACAATTGGATATGGTTTATATGGCTTGTAAGGACCAACTTGCATGGATTTACTTTTTTCTTCAACCAAGGAACCACTTACCTTGAACACATACTAATATTCATGTGTATCTTAGGTATTTCATAGTTAGCTATTCAAACAAAACCTATAGCCTACCTTATAGAGGAATAAATTATGATAAAAAATCCAAAAAAAAGAACATTTGATGTAGATTTCTTGATTATTGCAAATAAGATACACTAAACATATAACCACATAGATTCTCAAGATACACCCTTTAAATTCTTGTGGAAAATTGCTTTTTCTAAACACAAATTCACATTACTATTGCATTCTCAAAAACTGTATGGGATGTGTTCTTATATTTATGGGTTAGAACTTAGCACATGAGGTGCCTTGGGAAAACCATGGTAGACAATCACTCAAATCGTCGTCCAACATATTTATTGTTTTCTCCGTTCAAAGCTTGGCTAGTGGCTTTAATGACATTCCAAGATTGGTGCATGATGCTAAAGTTCTCCTTTCACAAAATAATTGACAAGCTGCTAATAAATCTCTCTTAGTGCTCTATATTCAAGCAATAGGGAGAGTAATGCCAAAATCTTGATTCAAACTTGTCATTTTCTCCTAAAAGCACAATTATAAGTAGTTTTCTTATGGAGATGTTCCAAGAAAACTAATTTACTTATGTAACCTTCACAAGAAACAAGTGCCTTTTTCTACGATCTTTTCCCTCAATTGCAACCATTACAAAAATCTCTTCTTTTATATCCTACATAGTTGTTCATAGCAAAGAGATATCCTTCTTTATTCTGCTTGTGAAGCACAATTTTGCAAGTCACTTATTCAGAGAAATCATACTACACCAACAAGATCAAATACACAGCACGGTAGATGATTTTTAGAGTATATATATGTTGATCTTCAGGCATAGATGAGATATAATCAGCTAGATAGATTCAAAACATATACAAGTATCTAATAAATAGACAGACATATTTTCCCAATAGAAGATGATTTCCCAGTTCCTTTCTCTCATTGCTATTAGAGAGAGAGAGAGAGCAATGCTCTCTAATGTGAGAGAGGGCACCTCCAAAAAATATTGCATGAGATGCAAGCTATCCATACCAAAAGCTTTCCTCTGAAACAAGAAAGTCATATATGCGTACCAGCAATCTCTATCATCTTGTAAGCCTAACTATTGAGAAGACTAGACGATAGGGCTTGAAAGGTTAATTGCTTCATTATTCTCTCATCAATAAAGTCAATATGCACATAATGAGGACATTGATGTGGTCAAATTAATGAATTGCATCCATTTAGGATTTATGCATGCATGAGAGCTAATGGAGATCAAATAAAAAAGCAGACATACTATCATGCCTCGAATTGAGATGTTCATTGTGTTCTATTGAAAATTGAACAGTAATGTGTTCTAATGTAGTGGGTAAATGTTCGATTTTCAAGTTGTTCATTCCATCTTTGAACGTGTGAAAATAAGAGATCTGAACTGATATCCGAGAATGTTAATGCTCAGGAAATTCTGACAAACACCATGCTAGAAGTAAATTAAAGCAAACGTCAACTCTCGTGCCCATTCAATGGAGCATAACGAATGGTAATATCTTGCATATTTCTCACATTTGGGCGCATGCACCTGATGCAAGAATGAAATTAATCTTTACTAAATAATTCAGAAATGACATGTAAAAACAATCATGTCAGGATGCTCATTGTATTCAACAAATTTTTTAAAATTGTTTGCTCTGATTTTTCATGGGAAATCTAATATCCATGGGTGTTGTCTTGATGTCATCAGCTTGAATAAGAAAACAAAATGACATAATCGTCCATCTTTGATTAGGAAAAGCATCAATTTGACAACCCACATTATTCTCTCTCTCTATGCTTATAACATGTTATTTATTCTTTTATATTACATCAACACCATACAAGTAAGGTATAGCCTGGATGCAAAACATATGAATCCTATATTAAAAATATGAGCACGTAAGTCTAAAAACATCTAGAAGAGAGAGAGAACTCAGACATGGGGAAACTACTACCTTTCAGCAAATAGCAGTAAGAGTGCAAAAGAGAAATATCATTTCTAATGGGATAAAAGATAATATCTTGGTCCGAACCAATCTACGCCTTTGTCACGACACAAGACAAAGCAATCAATAGAACATTGCTTAAGAGGACCCTCCATGTCAAGAAAGGTTTTTCTTTGCATTTCTAGGATCTTAACCTAGTCATATGTAAGATACTATGCAACTATGAATATGTTGAACATTAAGCCAAGATTCTATATCAGTAAAATAGGGCTGGACTAAAAATCTCTTGTTTTTGCTACGATATAATTAGGAACAAATCTTGGATGAGAAAATAAACCCAAAAATGATGGACCGCTTCATTACTGCTTTTGACATCATCAAAAACAGGGAGAGAAATAACATATAACTAAAATTGATAAATGATGACTGCATATTCAAGATGGGGCTAAAATAATCAATAAAAATACATACTGTTAACTTGCTTCTTTTGCTTCCCATCATAATTTGTGTAGTTTGCATGTGCATACAACATTCTGTGCAACGATCCGTTGCTTTATACGAGGGGAACACGCTGCTGCCCATTGCTTGAGAATCACGATTTTAATGCTGATCTTATTCGTAGATAGTCCAACCATCTATAATTTTAGTGTCTCCAAAAAATAGGACATTGAGGTTATACCGCCTCCATCCATCAATTTGCCATAGCTGCTGTACTTCAGTAATCTGAATCTGTGTATTAGCATCACAATCAGCCACTCCTGGATCTTGGGTGCAATAAGAGTGATGTATTTTCTATAGAGGTTGATTGAATCACAATGTGTATAACTTGCAATAAGCATTCGGTATTTCTCAGACATCTCCCTCTCGTGCATGCAAGCTATGTATATAAATCAATTACAGTTCTCTCTTTCTCTCTCTCTCTCTCTCTCTCTCTCTCTCTATATATATATATATATATATATATATATATATATATATATATATATATATATATATATATATATATATATATATAGAGAGAGAGAGAGAGAGAGTTAGTTAGTTAGTTGTGTATATATTGTTATGTAGGTACATATATACTATTGTGTGTATGTACTATTATCTATTTACCCTTGTGTGTATATATGTGTATATATATATACTTGCTGTTGCGTATATATATTATCTGTGTATATACTATTGCGTATATACTATATACTTGATATATATATATATATATATATATATATATATATATATATATATATATATATATATATATATATATATATATATATAAACATAATAAACCCATATTGCTACATGCATATAGATCATTTAATACTCTTGCAATATGTTATAGATTTACCTGCTACAAATTCACCATGAAAAAGCATAGTTGATAGGATGTACACACCCTTCAAGCGGTTGCAACTCGGACAAACAATCCACAAGTGAAAACTGCATGTCTGCTAATAAGACAATTATGTATACTATAATAAATTCAAACAAACCCCAAATTCACCCTCAAACGAAATCTCCATTATAAGTTGATGGTGGTCAACAACTATATAGCCATCAGCCCAAACTGGAAACAAAAAATAGAAAAAGTTTCCAACAAAAATATAGTTTATAGGCTAAACACGCGTATCAAGTGGTCGCAACTCAGACAAAGAATCCACAAGTGTCGTCGACTAATACAACAATCATATGGGCCACGATGAATTCAAAGAAACTAGGATGTTTACTGTATATATTGTGGTGAATGTACACACACATACACACACACATATATATATATATACACCCACACAATCACACACACACACAACATATATATATATATATATATATATATATATATATATATATATATATATATATATATATATATATATATATATATATATATATATGCACTGTTGTGTATGTATTGGTGTATATACTCTTATGTATATAGTATTTACAGATGTGTTTATATATATATATATATATATATATATATATATATATATATATATATATATATATATATATATATATATATATATATATATATATATACACTATTGTGTATTTGCTGTTATGAAGGTGTATATATACTATTTTCTGTATATATATATACTTGTTGTTGGGTATGTATATTATCTATGTATATATTGTTGTGTAAATACTATATACATGCTATCTATATATATACAGAGTGCTATATAAATATATAAATAAACCCTAAAGTGTCTGCATGCATATAAACCACTTTATAATCGAATAATATGCTGTAGATTTAGTTGCTACAAATTCACCATAGAAAAGCATAGTTGATAGGGTGTACACACCTATCAAGTGGTTGCAACTCAAACAAAGAATCCACAAGTGAAATCTGCATGTCTGTTAATATGACAATCATGTATACCAATCAAACCCCATATTCACCTTCAAATGAAATCTTGATTATCAGCTTATCATGGTCAACCACAAGAATCTATAGCCATCAGCACAAACTGGAAACAAATGACAAAAAAAAAATTTCCAAAAAGGTTTTAGTTGATAGGGTATACAGACCTCTCACTCATTCTCCAGGAACAAGACCAATCCAAATGATATTTTCAAAATCTGCATACTTAGAGATCTAGACCTCTCTGATTCTTGCTTTATATGTTTCCCATCAAATCTAAAAAAATATATCAAGCAATGAATCCAATGAATCCATTGGTTCAATCATAAAAAGTGTTTGGCAGTTGATCATATCAAATTGTTTTATACAACAAACGTAATCAATCGATCTCTACATTATTCCATGGAATTTTCTTGATTCGTTGAAAAAAGCATCAAGACCGATGATGCTCTTGAAATCAGTTCCATGCATCATTCCAGAAGATAATCTTGAAGTCCATGCACTCATGAGATACTTCATGTTATGTACACATTCCATGTATGACAAATGGTATAGTCGAGAAGTTCCGGTACATGATGAATGTTTAACAGTCCATATGCCCGATGTTCATAAAAACTCAACTTCAAATGGAAAAGAGGCATGTTATAAGCATCCCAAATGTATGTGCTTGCATGCTGCTGTGAAGATGATCCGACAAGTTCAACATACATGTTTGATGATGTGATTAGCAACTTTCGCAAACATAACATAGAATCTCCATATCCCGATATACATAAATGCATCTTTAGTGCATACCCATGGTCGTCTTCAAATCTTCCTTGCACGAAGTATTGAAAAAACAAAGAAGAGTAGGTACCTGTTGTTAACGCTTTGTATTCATGACTGCGTCTTAGCTAATCTCTAAGAGCTCACACAGTATTGAGGAAACAAAGAAGAATAGTAGAAGTATTGCTGCTAATGTTTTGCACTCGTGACTTCATCCGGGCGAATATCCAACTGTCATACGACAAAGTTGTCACGCATAGAAGGCGATTCGTATCAAGTAGCGGGCGTACCCAAAATCATGAATGTGGCGAAAAGAAACAATTCTACAAAAGTTAGGGTTTCAAAATTTGGGCGATTTTTATATTTAGAAGACTATAAAAAATTAGACATATTTTTTAAATACCTCTATAATTTCGCCATTGGGCTAATATTCGCCCCTATTTTTTTCTTTGAATAGTGACTACTTTAAAATCTGATAAAGAATACTCTTCATTGAAGTGAATTTTGTAGTTGAGACTGACTGTCTTCCATTGATTGGTATGATAGTAAACTATTCTTCTCCAAATATTGTGATGCTTAGGTGGATCTCATATGTGAAGTTTGAAAGCTGAACATAGTTGCTGATATGCTTTCAAGAAAGCAAAATTTAATTATGATTTTGATGATGATGATGAGGTAGAAAGAGAAACAAACGTGATGAGATATGATCCACTAGTGTACATTTATGAGCGATTTCATGAGAATGAGTATGATGGTGAGTGGAAACACATAGGGAGTTATCTGAGTTCACTGAAACCTTCCATAGGTTGGTCCACAAATAAGTATAGATCTTGTAGGAAAAATTCTTACAACTTCTTCCTAAAGGATGGACTTATTTGGCAACATGCTAAAGGCAAGACAAAGAATCAACAATGGGTATTGGTTAGTAGGAGTCTTCAGAGCAAGCATGAGAGAAATGCAGGAGACCTTATGGGCAAATCATAAAGGATTTTATGGGACATATGGAAAGATTAGGGAAGCCTACTCATAGCTAGGGATATATGTAAGTGTACAAGACTTTGTGAGCACTTGTGCCACATGTCAATTGCATTCTTTAGTTAGGCATAGAGATCCATTACATCCGACTTACCCTTCTTGTATCCATTACAAGTGGGTAGTCGACCTTCTAACCATGCCCGAGGGAATCGATAAAATGAGATATATTGTACTTGCTAGAGAAGACTTGACCAACCATGTGGAAGTTCGAGCTCTTTGCACAAAGACAACTTACAATGTATGCAGATTCCTTTTAGAAGAAGTGATCTCAAGATTTGGATATGTTGAGAAAGTGATTGCAGGTCAAGGAGAGTTAGATGTGAGAGAGGCAAAAGAGTTATTTGATCATCATGGAATTTGTTTGTCTCTCACTACTACATATCACCATGAGGCTAATGGAAAGATTGAGAGAGGCCACCCTTCTACCATGAAAGCTTGCAATGGTGATATAAAGCAATGGCCTAGATATCTTCCATTTGTGTTATGGCAAAATCGGATGACATACACTCGGTGCAAAAGTTTTATGCCTATAAGCTGATGTATTTTCAAAAGCCAGTTTTCTCTATCCAAACTCAGATATTGACTTGGATGATGCTCCCGTGGAATGATGGAATGATGAGAAAAGAGCTTTTATCACTAAGGATTAAACAATTAGAGCAAGGAAATGAGAAATTAGAAGGAGTTCAAAAGATAATGAAGTTTGATGGTGATGCACCACAGTGTGCTCTCCTTCTCGTGATCTTCACGACGATATCCTCGGAGTAGAAAACCGAGCTCCTAAAGCTACACACGATACTCCACACAGAGACTACAGAATATGCAAAAAAACACAGTACACAGGGAGCACGAAGACAAAATTCTTAGGTCTTACAAATGTGGTGGAGCTTACAGTCTGTGACTGACCAGGCCACTAGATGTTTTATTAAAGAACATATACAAAGAATTGTCCACTGGCCATTTGGCCTTTCACATGGACACTAACGGTAACAATCTCCCACTAAAGGCCAATATGGCCAAAGTAACTATAGGAGAAAAATAAAGAATGATAAAGAATACCTGAGTGTAATTATACAAACTATACCTCCCACCTGATGGGCATGTTACACAGTATACAAGTGACTGTGTAAGATCATGAATCAAGTAACTACCATCAAGTGACAACAGTGTCAAAAGCTATCCTATGGTAGAGCTTTAGTCAAAGCATCATCCGAATGAAGTGATACCTCACCTCAATGTGCTTGGTCTTTGCATGATAGACCGGATTCTTAGCCAAAGCAATGGCACTCTGACTATCACTGAGCAAACGAGCTACATGCTGAGGTAAACCCATATCACAAGCAAGACGAGAAAGCCATGTTGCTTCCTTACATGCCTCACTTGCCGCAACATACTCTGCTTCTGTGGGGGAAACAACTATACATTCTTGAAAACGAGATCTCCAAGAGATAGCACTTCCAGCAAAATGAAAAATGTATCCTAATGTAGACTTACGATTGTCTACACAACCACCATAGTCAGAATCTGTGTAACCAATAATGGATGTTTTCCCTCTACCTAAGCATAGACACTTCTCCTTAGTGCCACTCAGATATCTTAAAATCATCTTAACTGCTTCCCAATGTTTCTTGTTAGGATTAGACATATATCTCACAACTCCCACTACAAATGCAATGTCTGGTCTCGTAGCTACCATAGCATACATGAGACTACCAACAACAGACTGATAGGGAATTTTGGTCATGAATTCCTTTTCCTTATCTGATTTGGGGCAATCATCCTTGCTCGATTTCACATATGTGGGTAAAGGTGTACTCAATGCCTTTCCACCCTGCATATTGAACTTGTGAAGTACTTTGGCTATCTACTCACTTTGAGACAATTATATGCATCTTTTGCTCCTATCACGAGTAATGCGCATGCCAAGAATATGTTTGGCATCCCCCAAATCCTTCATCTCAAATGTCTAACTCAACATCCTCATAAATGTGAGCACCTAACCGGTTGGCCCAAATATATTCCAGTTGTGTTTTATAGGGACCTTCTTGTGTTTGCAAATAGGCGGTTACTGAACTACATGTGGGTTTTTCCATATTGAAGGACATTTCTGAGTCACTTGTGTCCGAACTTAGCACGTATGGATAACCACTAATTTGTTGTGCCCAAGACCTAGTTGTATGGTTGACACTAGCCTCAGATGATCTAATGTCTTGTCTATCCTTGCCTAAGTGTTTACTGAATCTCAAGTTCATAAGCCTTGTCTACAAGTCCAAAATTTCCCCTTTGTATAGCTCAAAGTCCTTTGGAACCCCTTGCTTCTTAATCCCACCTGAGGGTCAACTTCAAAATACTATATCTATAACTCAAATTAATAAGCCTTGTCTATCCTTGCCTAAGTGTTAACCTAATCTCAGGATCATAAGCCTTGTCTGCAAGTTCAAAATTTCCCCTTTGCATAGCTCAAAATCCTTTGGGACCCCTTGCTTCCTAATCCCGCCTGAAACGAGCTTTCCAACGAACCCAAAATCACAACAAATGGATTTCTTATAAGAAAGTTATGCCAATTCACGATTCTGGGGGTTAATACAGGGAAACAAGATCTCTCATGGAGTCTTTTAGGACAGACAATACACGATACTTAGGAGGTATCGGTGATACTTGAGAGCAAACGATACATGATACTTGGTCTCACGATGTGATACTTGTCTTTGGACGATACGTGATACTTGATGAGTATCAGGCAATACACGATACCTAGGGTAAATGATACACGATACTCACGGCTTCGTGACACGATACCACCCTTCACGATACACGATACTTGAGAGGTATCGTGATACACAACCTGACGATACACGATACTGGTGCAGTGTTGTGATACATGATATAGCTCTCCACAATATGTGATACTTAGTCGGCAACGATACACGATATCATATTTTGGCGATACACGATACCTAGGGGAATGATACGATACTTGGCTTGAGCATGATACACGATACTTGGACTCATGTTTGTGTGGACCTATAGAGACCTCAAGGGGTAGATCTAGGAATATGCTCTCATACGATCCCCATGATAGGTGATGCCAAGCCCACCAAATAGAAGCCCTACACATATAATGATACTTATGTAGCCAAAATAAAAGAAGAAATAGATAGACTGATTGAAGCTGGATTTATCTATGAGATTGAGCATACTGAATGGGTGTCCCCCATTGTAGTGGTGCCCAAGAAGAATGGAAAACTATGAGTGTGTATTAACCTTAAAAAAGTTAATGCCGCTACAATTAGAGATAGCTATCTACTTCCAATCACCGAACATTTATTGGAGCATGTTGCAGGCAAGGAAGTTTATAGCTTCCTTGATGGATTTTCAGGTTACAACCAAGTAGGCATTGCCCCCAAAGATCAATGCAAAATGGCTTTCGCCACAGAATGTGGAATCTTTGCATTCTGTGTGATGCCATTTGGGTCTCACCAATGCACCTGCAACATCCCAAAGGCTCATGTGTCATGTATTCAAAGAGTTCTTGCGAAAGAGCTTAGAAGTATATGTGGATGACTTATGCACTCATTCCCAAGAAAGAAGATACCATATCTGTGAGCTCAGACAAATCTTCAACAAGTGTAGAGAATATCGAGTTTGGCTAAACCCACAAAGGTGTGTGTTCATGGTACATCAAGGTACAATCTTAGGTCATATTGTTTCTAAGAATGGAATATCAATAGATGAGGACAAAGTCAGAGCTATAGCAGAATTTCCAAGGCCAAGGAATGTTAAAGAGGTACAAGCCTTTATGGGCCATTGTGGATATTACCGTAGGTTCATCCACATGTATCCAATCATAGCTAAACCTCTTTATGCCTTGTTGACAAATGTTGAGTGGAATGACAAATGCGAAAATTCCTTCAATGAGCTGAAGAGTTTGTGCACAACACCAATACTGACCACTCTTGATTGGAATAAATCATTCCATGTACACATGGATGCTTCCAATCATGCAATTGAATGTGTGCTAGCACAACCAACAAGAGAAGGCAATCTAGATCTTCCTATAGCATATGCTAGTAGACAGTTAGACGTAGCTGAATGAAACTATATAACAACTAAGAGAGATGGCTTAGGCATGGTATATGCTATAAAGAATCTTAGACACTATCTATTGGCCAACAAGTTTAAGCTTTTCACTCATCATCAGGCTTTATTATATTTGGTCAATAAACCTTGCAATACAGGATGCTTAGTAAGATGGTTCCGCTTACTAATGGAATATGATTTTGAAGTGGTTGTTAGGAGAGGTAGGACCCACCTTAGAGCAGATCACCTTTCTCACATCACCTCGAGAGAGTCATCACAAGGAGTGTCTAATGAACTACCTGATGCTTATCTGTTCAATTTAGAAGTTGTTCCTAAATGGGCAAATAAGTTGGTACCTATCCTAACCTTCAGACCTACAAATAAAAATGTGAAAACAAACAAAAATAAAATTGTAAAATCACAAAAATATCACATATTGGTAGGAAGCATGTACAAACCAAACATAGAGGGTGTACTTGCTTGTTGTGTCGAAGACGATGAACGTAGCAGTTGGTTGCAACAAGCCCATGAAGGATTGCTAGGAAATAACCATTCTAAACAACAAAGATTGCAAAATCTAAAATGTTGAGTGTATTGGCCTAGTATGGACAAAGAAATACATGAGTGGATTAAGAATTGTCCAATGTGCAAAGAGAGGCCCCTAGTGGAGCATGCTACTGTATCACATGTCATTAATTCTAGATTGGATCATGCCATTGGTAGAATTCATGAGATCGGTAACATTACCCAATGAGGCTATTCTAGCAAGGAAACAAAGCATGGAGCAAGAGGCTCAGGACTATGCCTTAGTAGGAGACAACCTATACTGAAGAGGCAAAGATGGTTACTTAAGATTGTGTGTTCAAATCAGATTATTTGAAAGTATTAGAAATTGCACATAGTGGTGTTGTAGGTGGACACTTCGGGCCTGACAAAGTAATCAAGACCATTTTATTCTCAGGGCTTTGGTGGGCCACTCTTCATATGGATGCACATGTAGAGAGTACGCACGCGGAAGCAAAATGAAAAGTAAAGTACTCTCACAAAACAAAGAATGTGTGAGACACAAACTAAGTAGACCATGAAATGGGTAAACTCATGTGGATTAGAAATGAGCTTGCCAAGAGCATGGAGTAGGCTCCTCAAGCTTCTAACCAAGTACAAATGAGGAGAGAGGCCCTCCTTATATAGATTTGGGAGGGGCTCTCAAAAGTACATCATATGTGGGATAAGTCTCCTGAAAGGAGAATGAATACAACTGGTAGAAGCACATGGCAAGGTACCCAAATACAAAGGAAGTACAATATAAAATGGAAATAGACTGGAAATGGAGTGCCTCCTAGATACAAAATGGAGATGCACTCATGCGGATACAAATGTAGATGAAGTAGGACCGATGATGTCGTCAACACCCCCTCTGCAGCTCCATTTTGGAGTGTTTGTAGGCTGCTAGGGTATGTGAGAAAGGTCCACCAAGAATGTATCAGCAGCAGCAGCACGAGCACCAGGAAGTCGACGTCTAGGAATCCATAGCCTCCAAGTGGTATCGACCATGCGGGATCGCCAGGTACTCCATAATATGTCCACGAGATGGATCAAGCGGATGCTCCAGAGGTACGCCACCAACGAGGTACAGGAACGGAACAAGATCTCATGGGATGAGATCACCTCCATGCGAGATAGGTAGGATGACTCCATGTGGTATGTCGGAACCTCCAAAGCTTTCACCATGTCCACCACACTATGTGTAGTGCCAAGAAGTAGGTCCTGCAAGCGTGAAACATAAAGCATGAAGCATAAAGTCATAGTCACATGGGAGTACATCTGTATGTTGTAATCCTCCATGGAGTGTATAAAGTCTTGCTATGTATCGGTAGGACCATGCAAGCCCCCTCTGAACCGAGAAGCTGGCTCAAAATAGGATCCAATTGAGTGATGTATCCAAGTAGATGCAGGAGTGTCCTGTGGTAACTGAAAAGATGCTGGACTCCATGAATGGAAAGGTACATGCTCAGAATGCTGCTATAGACGAGGTTTGTGGACTCTCAAAGATAGGAATGGAGAATGACCAGTCACTGATTCTGGAGTAATGCGCAACTAAAGCTGAGATGAAATATAAAACTTCGATGATATGATAGGTATATCCATCTGAGGTATAGGCTGAGATGATATCTCTGATTTCTCCTGCTCCAAAACTGTATCATGATCGTGAAAGTCATGTACAAAGAGAGCATGCTCCACATAGTGTGACTATTCAAAATTGGAATGATCCCCCTCTGAATCTGAAATGGGAGGATCCAAAAGGGATGAATACTTAGAGTATTCATCAAAGGTGCAGTCTTTGGTTCTTGTAACAGAGTGACTCTTTGGGTCGTAGAGTTTGTATGCCTTTTGTCGCTCACCATACCCGATGAAAATGTACTGCTTAGGCCGATCATCAGCAGGGCCTTGGACGTAGGCATCACTACCAAAGACACGGAAATAGCTTACACTTGGCTTCTTTTGAAAGTAAGCCTCAAATGGTGTTTGGTTCTTCAAAACATCTGAAAAGCCTCTATTCTGAATATGTACTGCTGTCTGTAGTGCTTCACCCCAATACTTTAGTGGAAGTTGCTTTTGTCTAAGCATAACTTTGGCCATTTGGATCACACTTCGACTCTTTTGTAATGCAATACCTGGTTGAGTATCTTGCTTGGCTTGATACTTGATTCCATGTTGCTTCAAGTACTTGGAGAAGTTTTGGTTGACAAAGCTATCGGATGATCTTCAACGAACTTGGAAAGTCTTCTTCAACTGTTGTTGTCCACTCCTTAAACTTGGAAATGGCATCTTCTTTATGCTTGAGTGAATAAATCCATGTGTATCTGGTGAAGTCATCTACAATCAGGAAGAAGTAAATTGACCCACTTAGAGAAGGTGTACTTATTGGTCCACAAATGTCAATATGGACTAATGCTAAGGGTTTATTTGCAGAAATGGATGCTTCTTTAGGCAAAGAGAAAGCTGTTTGCTTGTCACATGCTTTGCAATTTAATTCCATTTGTGCGATCCTGGGAAGACCTTTGACAAGATGATTGGAAGAGATCTTAGCTAAGCCAAAGCTATGTCCAAATCTACAATGCCACAGGGTAAGACTTGACTCTTTGGCTATAAAGCTTGAAAGCTTGTAGAGACCCTTTTCTTCATATCCTTTAGCTATCACTTCATTAGATTCGCGATCAATGACTTGAACTTGGTTGTGATCGAATTGAACTGTCATGTTGCACTTTGTGATGGCTTTGACTGAAAGAAGATTCTTAAAGAGGCTTGGTACATAAAGAACATCTTTTAGTGATTTGGCCTCGCCTTCAGAGTTAGTGACTTGAACTTTTCCTCTTCCTTGGATTTCAATGCACTTGTTGTCTCCAAGGTAAACTTGTCCTTGATGCTCTTCAAACTCATGGAAATCATCTTTGTCATGGCACATGTGGGATGAAGCACCACTATCAAAAATCCATTCTTTCTTGGGAGTGGTTGCCACAAGTGCTTTGTGTTCACTTGTGAAAAATAGGTCTTCACTTGTGCAATGAGAATGATGTTCATTCTTGGAATTAGATTTAGACTTGTCCTTGTTCTTTTTCTTGAAGCAATATTTTTCAATGTGGCCAGATTTTCCACAAAAATTACAGGTGAACTTCTTCGATGAATTATGCAATCCTTGCTTAGATCCATTGCTAGCCTGATGACTTGTGTTTTTGCCCTTGTTGAATGGGCCTTTGGCCTTCATGGCAGTTTCCTAGGAGGAACTCCATTTGGCTCGCGAGTCGTGGAGGAGCAAAAGTCGACGAACCTCTTCCCAAGATAAGACTTGGCCGCAATTATACAAAGTTGTGACAAACGTTTGGTACGTCTTAGGTAACTTGTTGAGAAGCCGAATGGCCATGTCTTCACTAGAGATTTGCCTACCACATAGTGCTAATTTACGTTGGTAATCCTCAAATTGGGCTATGACCTTGGTAATTGTGTCGTGTGGCCTAATGGTCAATTTATGAAACTCAGCCTCTAATGCATATATCTTTGACGGGGTCTTGTCTTCATACAAAGCGGCTAACATATCCCAAGCATCCTTGGACGTCTTGCAGGCAGTGATATGTCCTTTCGTTAATTCGTCGCAGGCAAGTAACAGCTGACCTAAAGCTCTTTTGTCTTTGACATTCCACACATGCCAATTGTCTAAGTTGGTATCCCTATCGGGTTCGGGGTCTGACCCATCTACTACCTCATAAAGAAGATTTGTGTAGAGATATGCACGCATGATATCTTTCCATAGATTGTAATTTTGTCCATTGAGGCGTTCATCCTTAGGCATAAAAATAGGGGTGAAAGATGGTAAGAAGTTAGCCATAGATAATGAGCTACCTTCCCTTTTGGTCATTACAAAGTTTTGAAGATAAAGTGTTTAGAAACACTACCAAAATCTCTTCAACCCATGATTACACACACACCCAAAGTCTTTTCTTATATTACTTGGTGTACAATGAGGGGCACTTAGTGCCAAATAGTGTAGCAAAGGATATGCTTAAGAGATACGATTGAATCTCTTTTGAAATACAATGAGAACCCCTTGATGAGGGATCACTGGAGTACATGTTGTTTTAGGAGATATGCCCAAAACAAGGGTTGATACCCTAAGACTAGTACAACATGATCTTTTTAGTGATTGTTACAATATTGGGCAAGAAGTTCTAGTAGGTGTGCTCAAATAGAGCTTAAGGAGACATAGGGAAGATAACTATCAAGTGGAGGTACTTTAAGTGTAATGTGTAAATGCAAATGATTGAAAGTTCACAACTTATCGCGTTTGAATATGTGACTTCAAGTGAACAAGATTTTGGTGTGTACTTCAATACATAAATGATTTACGTTATCTGAGAAGTAATGGTCGAAAATGGGCGCTATAGTGTCCAGATGAATGCATTGCTTATTCTTTTCCTCATTGTACAGATGAATGCATTGCTTATTCTTTTCCTCATTGTAAGGAGGACTGAAAGTGGCAGGTGTTATGCATTACTTAATACATCGAGTGGGTCACTATCGAGTCAGCAACGATTGCGCAATACATCTAATAGGTTGATGTGGATTTCTTCGTGGGGACAGAGTTTTCAGGAATGGCACACATCTGAATGTAAGCGCGTTGTAGTTGGCCGCTTGAGTGGTCGTAGATGCAAATAGGTGTCCTACACAATGTGCTGGCAGTCACTGCTGGCAGTCACTGACAAGATCATGTGAATAGGCTGGCGCTCCACCGTCCACATAATCAATGCCACTACAAGGCGGCCTGATGCACTGAACCGATCTAGAGTGTGAGTTTTCTGCGCCAAATTTACAAATGGTGCCTGGTTAGAGTCCGTCAGTTGGCAGAATCCGTCAGATGCATACGAATTATATCAAGTAGTGGCTCACAACGCTCTCTCTCTATGGCTGACAGAGATTAACTGAAGCAATTGCATAGAGATCAGGAGCGTCAGGCACAATGGAGCCACGTGATGGTTGCGAGATACAAAGAAATGGCAAAAAGGGAGCTTCTTTCCGTCGACTACAGAGGTGGTCCTCTCTTGCGCTCACTCTTTCTCTGATGCAGAGAAATTATACAACTGATATGGACTCTGTGTTCACGACACAGAGTGTAAAGAGTTTCTGTTTAACTACCTTCAGAGGTACGAGTAGTCCGAGCCTGAAAGCGAAGAACTGTTGGAGAAGAATTCCTGCCTCTCTTTCTCCCGTCTTGCTCAGAGGCACTACTCTCTCTCTCTCTGTGTTTCTCTCTCTCACACAGAGATATAGAAGTAGCGCAACAGAAGAGATTTGATGCTCTCTCTCTAAGTCTCACTCTCTGACTCAGAGACGAAGTGGTTCAAAGGAAGAGTGCAGAGTGTATCTACGTCGCCTCCTCTCCATCTTTGCGTACCGGACCTCAGCTCTGTGCCGAGGTAGGTCCTTGCCTCTGCTTGGCCGCTCCAGATCTCTCTAGACAGAGGAGAGATGTCCTACTCATTTGTGCTTTGTCACATTCGTCCTCAATAGGGGAACTTCTCCGGCGATGCCTTCAAGTTTAACATGTTCTCGCTGCTTCACAGAGAACATGACGAATGACTTGTCGAAACGAACTACTTCGGGTCCACTGTAAACCATGGTTAAACTGTTGCGCAGTGGAACTCCACGTTCTTAGGACTGTTTTCCATAAAGGCAAAGGGAAATTTGATCTGTGAATTACATGCATGAAAGTGACCTGTCTGTCATTTGAATTGAAGTCTTGAACTAACTTTGGGACTTTTACAGGTCCACTGAGAGCACTTGAGGGCATCCAAAGCAAGGGTGATTTGCGAGCTTGAGAACCGGGTTCTTGAGCACCAAAGGGCAAGGGATCAGCAAGCGAGGTTGGAATACTCTTAACTCCCTCTGTCAATTCCTAGCTTAGGCTAAGTACGAATAGTGCTAGAAGTAAGTCAAGGCGATGATAGGCATTTATCAAGTTGAAGACTACCTAAATACTCAAGTTCAAGCTAACAACATAATCTTTGTACGGTCGATAACTTTAAAGGAAAAAACTTAACGTGGAACGATCAACTTCAAGTGTGGAAATTAACTCAAGTATTCCTGACGACGTGGTATCAGACAAGATCCTAAACACGATAATCGGCTAAAAAGAATCAAGTAACTGATACAAAAGAACTCAGCAATGAGGTTGTACTTGGGTAAAATTGGGGATTGCTCAATAAAGCATATGAACCTTAGATCAAGACGATATCTAGGAAGGGATAGACAGAGTCTTAGATCTTCAGAGGCTAGTGTCAATCATACTGCTAGGTCTTGGGCACAGCAGTTGAGCCATTATTCGCACTACCCTAGCTCTGAAACTAGTGAGTCAAAGATGTCCCACGGTATGGAAAGACCTACAGGTAGTTCATGTGTGCCATATTTGCATAGGGTGGAAGGCCCCTACAAGACGCTATTGGAATACCTTAGGACCAACCGATTAGGTGCTAGCATCTATGAGGACGGCCTAGGAAGATCTGTGGTCCAGATTAAAAACCCTGACCAATCCATTGGACTAGAGCACCCAGCTGTCAAGTTTGAAAATGGAGCATACTTGGACAAAAAAGGAACAATATACGTAGTCATCAGTCACCCAGATAGGACAGACGAGCTCGGAAACGTGATCGCTGAGACGGACATAGGTGACCTAGAGCAAGGAAACATGGGTGTAGAACCTAGAACCCCCCGAGGAAAATCCGTTCTTACTAGAATCCTCCATCCCGAGTGGGTTCCCCAGGACAATAAGAGCATAGATCTACTCCTGAACCGAGAGACTAATGAGGCCTTTTGGAGGTATAGATCTGATCAGCCAAATGAGGTAGGAACAACCATGGTATATGAGTTCAAAGATCCTGATAGCCCAGGCAGAGTGACCTACTTAGATCATGCTTCAGAGAGGATCTTTGTGGTTACAGAAAATGATAGGCATGCTTATACTTGGAAAGGTGAATTTATTTTCCCCCAACCAAGATCGAATGTGTCCCTTGGTCACCCAGGAGCTGGAATATCCCAAGCTCATGGAACTCAAAGAAATAAACATAGAGATAGACCTGAGGTAAGCTTTGCCAATCCAGTGGGAAGAGAAAGAACGAGAACGGAAAAAAATAGAGCGGAACCTGAGGGACTTAGAGCCCCAAGGAACCAAAGGAATGCTGATGATTTCCCTCTGCCAAGGCCTAGGGAACACACCAGAACATTAAGACCGACTCAGCTAGTTAAGTCCATGAAGAACTACTTCGATGGCACAAGAGACCCATATGATCATGTGGCTGAGTTTAGGCAAGTCTTGAGAGCTGAGCAAGTTGAGGACCTATTCACGCAGTATAATGCTTTTGGTCTAACCCTTAGGAACACAACCCTTACGTGGTTTCAACCATTGAATGAGAGACAGTTCAGGAGCATAGACCAATTCTTAGAGGCTTTCATCACTGAATTCTCTAAAAGCGGCATAAGGCATAATACTTCCTCATTGATACATAGCTTCAAGCAGATCCCTCAGGAGACCGTGAGACTTGCAGGAAGAAGGTTTAGGCAATATCTTGAGAGATGCCCTGGTCCTGAGTTGCCCACACCAGCCAAATAAGTGGCCTTATTCTTGGATGGATTGCTAAGTACAAAGTTGCGATCCTATGTGTACTTGAAGGACCCTAGGACCATAGAAGAGTGTGTACACATGTGCATTGACATTGAGGATAACCTAGGGGAGGAACTGGAGCTTTCAAAAATCTATAAAGATTCAGATAGTGCCTCTAGCTTTTCTTCCACACAATCTATATCTATTGAGGAACTCGCAGAAAAGGTAGCTCAAAAACTAGGTGTCTCTAGCAAACAAATTCCAAGATTTTCCCTAATAAAGAGATGCTATACTTGCAGTGGTGACCACATGGCGAATGTATGTCCCATTATGGCTCAACCCCAAGTAAATCCTAGTAGCCAGTACTGCAGTGCCAGTAACACCATTGCTTTCAGAAAGTGATCCCAGTGACCATAGCTTTGATTCTACACATATTGATAGTCCCCAGGCTTACTACATGCAATCCCCTGAACATGGTGAGTCCTACTACAGTGAGGAACCAAGTGAACCTAGTTGGGAGCCAGAGTACACAAATGTAATGTACACAAACCCTAACTCTAGACCCCAACCTAGGCAGGTAAGACCCCCATTCCCTAGAGGACCATGCTACAGATTTCAGGGAGATCACCTCATTCGTGATTGCCCTTTACCTCCACCTACACAACCCCAGTCAGTGACAATTCAAGGCTTTTGCCAAGATTGTGGAAAGGAGCATCTCTTACAAGATTGTCCAAAGAACCCCAATAATATGCCAAATATTACTCCTATCAATGTTATTGGGTTAGTAGTAGACTCTACAGGAAGTGTGACGTCCACTGCACCAGTACAAGTAGTCACTAGAGCTTAGGCATTGCAGCAAAACCAAGGGGTAGGCCAGGAAAAGAGCTCAGAGGCTAGTGAAACTGAGAGCATAACCAAGAAGAGAACTAGAGCCTTGAGAGATAGTAGAGAAAGAATGAAGAGGCAATGGGCTAAGAAAATGAGTGAGCTCGAGGAAAGCCTAAGAGAAACAAAAGCCAGGATAGTTGAACTTACATCTCAAACTCCCTCTCACACTACCCCACCTCCACCATTCCCATCTCCATCCGACCCACCACCTTCCAACCTGCCTCATGCTGCTCCACCACCCCCTAGAGTAGGATCAGTATTAGCAGATCCCACTCCCGAGGACCTTAACATGATGCTTAAGGCATATCAGGCCAGAATCCAAGAAGGGCCAACCATAACTGATCATGAAAAGTGTTACCCAAAAGCAGAACTAGAGCTTGAACGAACCAAAATCTGTGCTAAGATGGTGGAATTGGCTCAAACCATGTTTGAAGCCAGTCGCCTCTTCAACATCTCTAGTTCAGCTAAGACGCAGTTGCACTTTGATGGACTGCTAAAAAGGTTGGAGAGGCTAATAGCACAATCAGAAAAGGAGCCTGTCTCTCAAAATAAGGGCAAGGCAAGTGAAAGAGAAAGCCTACCTGCCCAGGAAGCCTATGTGCCTAACTCTATTGAGCCAGACACATCTTCTTCTATGAATCGGTTCACACCAGAATTCCTACGAGAGATTCAAGAAGACAAATGGGCTAAAGAAAGTGAAGTCCCTCCTCCCATTGAACTTGTGGATGATGCACATGACCAATTCCCACAAGACATCCCATCCATTTATGAAGAGCAGGAGAGCACCCAATCTGAAGAGAGACTAGACTTTGAGTCTAATTCTTTACACGAATTACCCCGCTTCACAGGCCCATGGGAAGCAAAGTCCACGTGTATGAGAGCACCCACGGTCATGGTAAGAAACGAAGATTCAGTCATACCTAGGAACACGGAGGTAGACTTAAAGAATACTAAAGTGCAGTGCAATCTCACTTTAGAAGAGTTGCTCAAAGTTAGGCCAGAACTGTGGAAACATGTAGCCAAACAGGTACCAGAGATAGCCAAACCGCGTTCCCAGGTAGGTTCTCATAGGACAGTGCCAGAAATTCCTCTAGACAAGATAGGAGACATGAGTGAAGGAGAAGAAGGAAACACCTATCTCCCCATCACCCATCAAGGATACACAACCAAGGCAATTCTGGACTCTGGTGCAGGAGTTGCAATTGCTACCACTTCCCTATGGAAACGTTGGGGCAAGCCAGCACTCAGGCCCACGAGGATGAAATTGCAGATGGCTGATGGTCACATAGAGAGACCCCTAGGTTTACTAGAAGGAATAACTCTCACTACATGTGGTGTAGAGTTTGAGCACACGTTTGCTATCTGTGATTTTAGCAAGAACCATGCCTATGAGATGATTTTGGGAAGACCATTTATGCGCCAGTTGCAAGTGGTACAAGATTGGGGAACCAATTCCTTGTATTTGCAACACCTAGGTGTCACGACCAAGGTTAATCTCAAAGATTACTCTCATAGAGATGTCCCTCCTATCCAATGGAATCCTATTCATAGAGCCAAGGATGATACAGAGTCTGTGCACTCCATGGGATCAGGATCCTCATGGATGCATGAAGACACTCACCTATGGATGTGTAAAGTGGCAGTGGAAGAAGAGAAGAGAGAAAAGGCCAGAGAGATAGGTGCAAAAGAAACCCATAGATCCATTCAAGACCCAGCCTATGCATCTGTAGTATTTCTTGATGAAGAATTTGAACCCCACGGTTGGGCAAAGATCCTAGCAACCATGGATGTAGCCATCAATGAAGAACAATGGACACCACACTGTGATGAGGATGGCTATGACATATCAATTTTCTCCATAGAGCTAATCATGGGAGACGCAGTTTTAGAAGAGTGCGAACCTAGCCCTGATGCATTTGAGGATGCAAGTGACTCCGATCTAGACTCAATCATTATGGACCCACCTTTTGCATCAGATGAAGAATACTTCTATGAAGTAGAATTTCAGCCCCAGAGACATGGAGAGCTTACAAATGATGTGAGATTAGCCACACAAGTGACCCCTAAGGATCAAGGAAAGAAAAGAAAGAAGAGAGAAGTCACACCAAAAGAGGAAGAATCTTTGTTTGAGGTCCCGAAAAATTTTAAAAAGTATGAGATAGATGACAGGAGAGTCATGATCAAAATGCCTAAACGAGAGGCACAATCAGGAGAGGCCTATGATAACAAAGAAACCACCAAGAAAATAGTGGTAGCCCTAGAAGAACAAGAGGAGAGATGCACATACATAGGCCATGACCTAACAGAGGAAGAAGAGCATGCATTAATAGCCTTGCTAAGAGAATACAGAGATGTATTCGCTTGGAGTTACAAGGATTTGAAAGGTGTAGACCCGGACATATGCTCACACACAATCCCCATGACCTCAGATGCTAAACCTTCTAAGCAAAAGCCATACACATACAATGATAATTATGCTGTCAAGATCAAAGAGGAGATATATAGACTGGTAGAAGCTGGATTCATCTATGAAATTGAGCACACTGAGTGGGTATCCCCCATTGTAGTTGTGCCCAAGAAGAATGGAAAGCGACGTGAGATTGTGTTCAGCACCAATCTTGACCACACCAGATTGGAATAAGCCCTTTCATGTTCACGTGGATGTCCACATATGCTATTGGATGTGTGCTTGCATAACCTACGGGTGAAGGTAATATGGATCTTCCAATTGCCTATGCTAGTAGACAGTTGAATGCAGCTGAACGAAACTATACCACCACTGAACGAGAGGGATTAGGCATGATATATGCAGTTAAAAAGTTTAGACACTATTTGCTTGCAAATAAATTTAAATTCTTTACTGACCATCAAGCATTGTTATATCTCGTAAACAAACCATGCAATACAGACAGATTAGTAAGATGGTTTCTCTCACTAATGGAATATGATTTTGAAGTTGTGGTAAGGAAAGGGGGGACTCACTTGAGAGCAGACCACCTCTCTAGGCTCACATCTGGAGAAGCCCCACAGGGAGTATCAGATGACCTTCCTGATGCTTACTTGTTTAATTTGGAAGTTGTACCTCAATTGGCTAAGCCATTAGTGCCAGTGTTGACATACGGGCCTAACCACCCAGTCATAAACACTCAAGATAGGGAGGTAGTAAAAGCCCAGAAGTACCATATCATGGCAAGAAGTATGTACAAGCACACAAATCAAGGGATCCTAGCTTGTTGTGTGGAAGAGGACGAGTACGCTAAATGGTTGCAATTAGCACATGTAGGTGCATTAGAGCAGCACTACTCGAAGCAAGGAACCCTACAGACACTTAGGAGACTCGGAGTGCATTGGCCGACTATGGAAGCTGATGTCCATAAGTTGTGCAAGGAATGCCCTATCTGCTGCATTAAACCACCTGTGGAACATGCCACTCTTTATCAAGTTTCCATAGTGCCAGATTGGAGTGAACCTTTAGTAGCCTTCTTAAGGACGAAAACATTACCTCAGGATATGACCCTGACGAGACAAAGAAGTTTAGAACAAGAAGCTGGGGATTACTCACTTATTGGTGATAATTTATACAAGCGTGGTAAAGATGGTTACCTTAGATTATGTGTCCATGAGAGCGAGTATCTTAAAATCTTGGAAACTACTCACCAAGGTGTAGCAGGAGGACATTTTGGACCAGATAGGGTGATTAAAGCAATCCTGTTTGCAGGCTTGTGGTGGCCTACCCTTTACATGGATGCACATACCTATGTGAAGAGATGTGATGTTTGTCAGCGAACTCAGTATCCTATACGCAAAGATGAGATGCCTCTGAAACCTATGATGGGTGGACGTGCATTCTCTAAGTGGGGAATAGACTTTGTTGGTCCGATTAATCCCCCAACTAAGGGTTCCCATGCTGAGTATATCATTGTTGCCACAGACTATCTAACCAAGTGGGTAGAAGTAAAAGCTACGACAAAGAATGGCATAATCCGTACATGTCAAAATATATCGGTTGTTGGTGAGGGTAGCTGGGGGTGTAATTGGGCCAATGAAATCTAAACCCTACTTCTGAAAGGGCTCCAATGGTAGAACCGTTTGGAGAGGAGAGAAATGGCGCTGCAAAGGCTGTCCAGACCATTGACAGACATCACACTACTGCACAAATTGGACAATATCTCTGTACATGGTAGGCCACCATAGCCCACTTTGCAAGATTTTGCGATGAGTAAGATCAGTTGCGAAGTGTCCTCCAGTGGGTGCTGAGTGAGCCATGGCAATAACTAATGCCGATTCATGTGGAGGGATACATCTGAGCAAGACACCAGTATGATCTATGTAATACAGTTGACCCACAATCAACCGGAATCATCGTCTGTAGACTGCAATTTTACGGTGCAGAGTAGCGGGAGCATTTGGAGGGAGACAACCATCAATAAGAAAAGTCATTAACGTATCATAGTATGTAGGAGTAAGAGGAAGTTCTGCAGATTCTTCAGGAGTTGTCTCGTCGATGTAAATAGCCGGTGTAGTGTCATCAACACCTTCCGGATACTCATCGGAATCCAATCGAGATAAAAAGTCCACCAAGACATGTGTCGTGCCGGGTCGGTGAATAACTTCATAATCGAACTCCTGTAGTAGTAAAACCCATCTTGCTAGTGTGCCACCTAAATGTTGTTGCCGAACCAAATACACCAATGTGGCATGATCCACATGGAAAGTGAATTTTCGTCCCAGCAAATAATGCTGAAATTTCTTAACAGAGTATACCAGACCAAGACACTCGTTCTGTCACAGAATAATTTCTCTCTATAGGAGCTAATCGGTGGCTTGCATAGTACACAGGCCGAAACCATTTGTCAGTTTATTGCATTAGCACACTGCCAATCACAATATCTGACGTATCCACAAAGACATGGAATGGACGTTCCCAATCAAGCGGTTGCAGGATCGAAGCCTGCATGAATAAGACCTTCAAACGAAAATGCCATTTGACACAGTCCATTCATACTTCCGCGGGGTGTTGGTCATAAGTCCATTAAGTGGCATCGGTAGATGAGCTAACCACCGTAAATGTCTGCCATGCCACCGGATCTGGCCAAGGAACCTCATAACTTCTTTCGGTGTCTTTGGGACCGGTGCCTCCAACACGTGTGCTACTTTATCAGGATCTACCTGGATTCCTTGTTTAGAGATGATATGACCGAGCAGCTTTCCACAAGAGACCGCAAAAACCGATTTGGTAGGATTCAAACATAATTGATACTCCCGGCACTTTTCAAAGCAACACCATAAATGATACAGGTGTGCTGAAGTGTCGCCAAACAATGAAAAATCATCCAGATAGACTTAAATAAACATTGTCAGATAAGGTGAGAACACTTCCTGCATACATCTTTGGAATGTACTCGGGGCATTTCGCAAATCGAACCACATTACAGTGCAGGCATAGACACCCCAGTTGGTGATGAATATTATCTTCGGTATATCCTGTTCTACCATCCTCACTTGATTGTATCCACTATAGCCATCGAGGAAGGAATACATTTCGTGACCTGCTACCTCATCAAGCATCGTATCTAGAAAAGGAAGAGGGAACGGATCCGGTACGGTGGCTGCGTTAAGCTTTCGGTAATCGACATAAATGCATAACTGTTTATTTTTCTTTGGCACTATCACTATTGGTGAGATCCGCTCTGCATGTTCAATGGGAACAATGAATCCAACCTTCAGCAAGCGATCTAACTCTGCTTTTACCTGGGCTGCATAATGCGGATTCATCCGGTAGCTAGCTTGCTTGAAGGGTCGCACGCCTGGCTTCAGCACCACCCGGTGTTGATAAATTCATGGGTCAAGACCTTTCATGTCTCTGTAATCCCAAGCGAAGACATCTGAGAACTCGTGGAGGAGTTGCACCAAATCGTCTTGGAATTTCTCTACTAATCCTCCCTTAATTTTTACGGGCCTCGGGTTGACCGTATCTCCCAAATTGTATGTTACCAACTGATCCGTCGGTACATAAAACTGTCGAGGCTTTGCCAAGTCATTAGCTGGCTGCAACGGTTGTTGTAAGGTCGATTCATCTATAATTATATCGCCATCTGCTCCTGCTTCTTCGGTTAGTGGCATGACCGTACAAGTTGTCGGAATCCACTTATCTACCACCGACTGTAAGTCTACAGTCCCTAAGGCAATGAGGTCCTTATTGGTCTTGAGGAAAGCCTCCTCCTCATCATCAGATAGCCCATCCAACATATGGACTGGTTCTGCTACATATGGGCGTGCGTGTAGATCACAAGGTTGCATAGCATCCAATGTTACGACATATTTTCGGTGGTTGTTCTTAAAAATTAACTCTTGAGCTGACGAATCCTGCACGACTTTGGCTTGCTTGAGCCATGGTCAACCGAAAAGTAAGTTGTAGTCTAGGCTAGATTCGAGTAACTCCAGGACTACAAAAGTCATTTTGAATGTAGTTCCCTGCAAGGTAATAGGAATATTACATACTAGTCCTACCGGATGGACTCTAGATTGGTCCGCCATTCGCACAAAGAACTGCACTGGTTCAATTTGGGTCTAGCCCAGTTTCTTATAGAGGGCAGTTGTTGCAATATTCACACCCGACCTGCCATCAATTAAAACTTGTGTGATCTTCTGGTTTTATACCAAATGGTGATCAACGGTACTAAATGATCCACCGTAGGATCCATCTCTGGTTGTATGGTCGCAGTTGCCGGCGTACAAGAAGGTTCGGGGCTGACTTGCTATTGGAATTGATGTCTTACACCCGGATCTAGGGCAAGAAACTATCCCAAAGGAAGTATGATTGAAGCCTTAGAGATCACGTCCCATACCTGGTCTGTTCGTGTTGTGGTCATAACCACTCTGGCTGTGAGTCTGATGGTGCCTGGGTGGAATTCGGGACATTGAGTCTTGCATTTGACAGAGGAGGCTGAGTTACCAGAACTGGATCAGGGAACTCCGTCGGTTCCTTAGTTGTCCAATGATTGGCCTTTGTAAAAATCTGTTGTTGCTCACGAATTCCGGGTTCGAACACTTCAGCTGCCGGTTGCAACTGTTTTCCCGATCTTGTTTGTACTACGGTTGCTTGGGAATCCACCGAGGAAATCTAAACCATATTTGTCATCGGATTTTGTCTTTCCTTCTTTCTTTTGTCGTACTCTGCGGCTTCTTTACAAAATCTACGAATATGGCCGACCTCGCCATAAAAATGACATCGAGGGGGTGGGAGAGAGGTACCTTCCGCCGATGTACCCGCCTGCCATCGGTTTTGATTAAAATTGTTACTTCGCGGTCCCCGATAATTCCTATATCCCTGCTGCTGATTGGTTCGCAACTGTGGCGGTACGTAATGGGTGACTGGCTGACCTGGTTCCTGTATTATGGTGTTTACTGCCGCTCTATCCTACACCTTTGCATTATATGCGCAGGTTTCTGTTGAGTGCCCTGTCGTGTTACAGATGGCACAATACATTTGGTTGAGAGCACATGTGGAACTCGTGTGACCGGGATTCTTACACTTAGTACAGTACACTTGTTTGGACGGATCCTCGATTACGTTCTTACTTGCTGTCAACCATTCCAAATCCTGCGTAAACCCTCCAACTTTGTGCTCCAATTGTAAGGTCATTGCAATGATAGCATCCAATGTCATTCCGCCCACACAACAAATGATCATGATTTGTTTTAACTGTGGATTCAAGCCGTTGATAAACCATTGTGTTATGACATCATTT
Source organism: Ceratopteris richardii (assembly GCA_020310875.1). Lineage (NCBI taxonomy): Eukaryota > Viridiplantae > Streptophyta > Polypodiopsida > Polypodiales > Pteridaceae > Ceratopteris > Ceratopteris richardii. Next base: position 104,746,599 of record CM035421.1, on the reverse strand, counting down.
GGAAGGTTGGCATGCGCCGGTGGTAGCTGCCTCAAGTGAGTTCTGAACAGTGTTGCATACCCTTGGACACTCTGGTGTGGTTTCTGCCGATTGTTCTGCAAATAGTCAAAATTTTCTACAGGGTTCTTCTTTAGACGAAACCTCTGCAGGAACGCGTCCTTCACATCGTCATAATTACCAAAATGATTAATATCGTATTTTTTCAACCACCTTGCTACTTCATTAACCAATGTGGCCTGAAACACTATGGCCTTATACGCCGGATCTAGTGGATGGTTTAACACTGCATAACTAATTTCGAATGTGCAAACATGTGCGTCGAGACCATCCCCCGGAAATCCACCGAATTTCGTATAGGTCACTCCAGATGGGACTGGTCGAGGTGGAACGATTGGTTGTGGTTGTTGCAGAAATTGTGGTTGCGATTGTGGCGATGTTTGTTGTTGTTGCTGTGAGCCACTCATGGTGCTATTGTTGGTAGTATTGTTGTTATCTCAATTTTGAGGGGGTGTCTCTTGACCTTCCGAATCTGTATGGTCAGCCTGCTCACTTTCCGATCCAAAAATATCGTCGAACCATTTGCTTAACTCCAAAGCCAGCAATCTTTCCTCAGCTTTGGTGTCGAAATTAGGTAGACTTGCACCGAAAAGGGGTGAACACGATAAGTGTCCACCAAGCAGCATCGCAGTGTCACCAAAAATTTTTAAATTGCCACTGAGTGATGCCGAACTTCCACTGGAACTCACCGAAGTCTCACCGGACCAAGTTACCCCATCTCCGGACACGTTCTCACCTAGTACCGTGAGTCTGTCACCGAAACTAGCCGAATTCTGACCAGATAGTGTCGAACTGACTCCGTAATGCATCTCTGTACACCCAAAAGTCATTGTGCCTTCTCCAAAAAGTATCGGACTCACACCGGAATTCATCGGAATCTCATCATGTGTTACCGAACTAGCACCGGAATCACTACTAATTGGCTCCGATCCTTCTGCAACTGGACTTAACTCGCCTGTACTCCTACCACCCGGGGGTGTCCCTAATAAGTTTGGAACTGCCCAGGGATGCTGATCTTGTTGGAGTTAGACGTCTGCGGAAGCACGCGAATAGCACAAGGAAGAAGAAGAAGCTTGGAGCACAAACACATAATACTGAATGTATTACTAAAGAATGTACAAAGATAAGTAGCCCATTAGGGCAATAGGCGTATATACAAGCCGAGGGAAAAAAACCTCCTAAAGAGGGAAAAAAGTGCCCCAGCGGTCGTAGTGTGTTCACACACATCACTACCTGAATATATCAACAAATCCTCCCTGGGAGTGATGCGGTGAACAAGGAGCTGGCACTCATGTATAAGGAAGTGCCAAGCTATGTGGAAATCACTCCACAAAAGGAAGTAAGCCCAAAGCTTTGTGAAAAGCTTCAAACTTCTCCCTAGGCAAAGCCTTCATGAAAAGGTCTGCAATGTTCTCCTGCGTGGGTACATATGCCAAGCTGATCTCCCCAGCAGAGAACCTCTCCCTGACATAGTGATAATGCACCTCAATGTGCTTAATGCAAGCATGGAACACAGGGTTCCTCGCAACTGCCAATGCGCTCTAACTGCCAACAGTCGCTATGAAAGCTTCCCTATACTCAGCCTCACAACTGGAAGTGGCCACAGTAGCTTCCTTCTTGTTCAACCAAGATATACATGAGCTACCAAGCATGAAGCAAAAGCCACTAGTGGACACACACGTGTCATAGCAACCAGCCCAATCAGAGTCAGAAAAAGCATGCAAATCTAGCGGTAGGGATCCCCCCTTGGGATAAAACAACCCAAGTAGCCGAGTACCACTCAAGTAGCGAAAGATGCGCTTAACCGCCTGCCAATGCTTGACTCCTGGGCAATGCATAAATCTGCCCATCTGTGAGACGGAAAACTAAATATATGGCCAAGTAATGCATAAGTAAATCAAGCATCCAACAACCTGCTGATAGAGAACAGCATCAAATGCATCTCCAGCATCATGAAGACTCAATCGTAAACCTGTCTCCATAGGAATGACAATAGGCTTATAGTCTTCAAGGCCAAAACGCTGCAATAATGTGTCAATATACTTCGTTTGACACAAAGCCATTCCACCATCAACTTGCATAAACAGAATGCCCAAATAGTGATGCAAATGCCCCAAATCAGACATCTCAAATGAGGCATGCAAATCAGCCTTGAAATTAGCAATATGCTTCTCAATAGGACCAGTGAGCAGGATGTCGTCAACATAGACAACAATGATCAGAAGCACATCATTAGCACGCTTAACATATAAGGTGCTTTCAGTTGGACTGTTCTCAAAACCATGTGCAACCAGATAGGCATGTATCTTCTCATACCAAGCACGTGGTGCTTGCTTTAAACCATTTAATGCCTTCTTTAACCTGCACACTTGGTTTTCATGCCCTCTCTGCACAAAGCCACGGGGCTGAAAAACATATACTTCTTCATGCAAGTCACCATTCAGAAATGTTGTTTTAATGTCCAATTGATGTACATTCCAACCATGATGGGCTGCAAGTGCACAAATGCTTCGAAGAGTAGTCATACGGCATGTAGGTGCAAAGGTCTCATCAAAATCAATGCCTCTTTCTTGCGCATAACTCTTTGCAATAAGCCTAGCCTTATACCTATCAATTGTACCATCAGGTTTACGCTTCAGCTTGTATACCCACTTAGTGTCAATGGCCTTCTTGCCAGGAGGCGTCACATAAAGACCATGTACCATTCTTCAGTATAGCATCATATTTAGATTGCATAGCAGCCATCCAATTTTCAAAATTTTGTGCTTCATCAAAAGAAACAGGCTCATTCTCATCACAGAGACTAGACGCAGCCATAGCATAGCAATCTGATGCAAAGGAGGCACTATGAGAGCCTGAACGAGTACGATATGACAAAGGTGCATCTAATTTGCTATCACGCAAAGTGAGCACCAGCCATTTTGGCATAGTTTTTGCCTGCTCAATATCAGCTCTCTCATCAACAAGTGCATCAGAAATGGAATGATCTGCATCATCATATGAAACCTGCAAAGGCTGAGAAGTTGCCTCATTAGGACCAGCACTAGACTATCCACCTGTAAAAAGAGGAAGAGGCATCAAAGTATCGTACATGTCTTTGGAGCTAACAGATGTCTCCATAGTACATGAAAGCAATGGTTGAATAGCATCTTCCACAAATACAACATCACCGCTAACCAGAATGTGTTTAGTCTGTGGATGATACAGACGATAGCCTTTACTTTCAAAACTGTATCCAACAAAAATACATTTTACTGCTTTATCATTCAATTTTTTGCGATGTTATTTAGGCACTAATGCATATGCCAAACAACCAAAAACATGTAGATGAGCAACAGATGGCTTGCGGTCATGCCAAGCCTCATATGGAGTGGTAGACTGCAGCGCTTTAGTGGGACACCTGTTCAGTACATATGTTGCACACATGACAGCCTCAGGCCAGAAACTATGAGGTAAAGCCTGACTCTTGACCATACACCTCGCCATCTCCATGAGAGACCTGTTCTTTCGTTCAGCAACTCCATTTTGGTGAGGTGTATACGGCACTGTACACTGGTGTTTTATCCCACGTTCAGCCAGAAATGCATTAAAATCAGAAGACATATATTCCCCCCCTCGATCAGAACGGAGGGTGCCCATTTTACATGCTGACAGATTTTCAGCCAAAACCAAAAAATGTTTGAAGCACATGAACACTTCGGACTTTTTCTTCAATGGATATACCCATGCATGCCTGGAAAAATCATCAATGAAAGTCACGAAGTAAAGATAATTTCCAAAAGAAGGTGTCTGCATAGGACCACAGACATCACTATGTACAAGCTGCAATTTCTGAGTTAGGTGCCTCAAGTTTGGGCAAAGAGGACACCATTTCAGACTTTTGCAGGCGTAGCAAACTAGCAAAATTCAGATGACCAAAGCGTGCATGCCAAAGCTTTGCATCTGACATAGCCTGAGAATCATTTACTGCACATGCCAAATCATTTACAGATCTTTCATAGTCTATGGCTTATACAACCCACGACATAAAATGCCAGAAGCAATAATCACATCGCCATTTGACAGATCATGAACTATACACCTGTCATCAACAAATTTCACAACCAAGCCAATCTTGGCTAATGCAAAAACTGATAACAAGTTCTTCTTGATCCCTGGCACAAATAAAGCATCTGACAAAGTGAAAGGACTACCATCAGCAGTAGTCAAAATGATCTTACCAACTCCCATAACAGGATAAGAGGAGTTGGCATATGTAACAGTATTCCCTGTAGGGGTAGGCTCGAGTGAAGAGAAGAAACTATGCTGCGAGGTAATATGTTTGGTTGCCCACTATCAAAATACCAAACATCTGAGTCTACTGCAGACATGCACTGATCATGAGAAGATGGTTCAAAACTGCAAACAGTAGTAAACGCCCATTCTTCTTCTTACACAAGATTAGCAGACTCCGTTTTTGGTGTAGAGGCTTCTGCAACAACCATTTCAGCCTCTTTCTTCTTTGTCTCTTTTGCAGCCAGTTTTGGACAATTCTTTATGATGTGATCATTCCCTTTACAGTACTTACAAAACAATTTCTGCTTTTCTGATTTTTTCTCATCTTTGTCTTGGTTCCTTGAATGTGCAGCATTTGCAGATTTTTGCTTACTAGTAGAAGAGCTCCATTTTCCTTTGCCCTTCTGACTAGCTAGGAAAGCTTGATCTGCAACACGCATAATGGACCTGTTCTGCCTGGACTGATCTTCCTGCAACAGAACAGAGACTAACTCCTCAAATGACAAGGCATTTGGATTGCCTTTCATCATCAACCAAAGAGTAGAAGCAAAACTCTGATATGAATCAGGAAGACCATTCAGAACGGTCTGCACAAGTGAGCTATCTGGTATAACCTCATCAGCAGAAATCAACTATTCCTTCAAGTCTTTGATGTTTGTTAGGAAACTGTCCATAGAATCACCTTCATTCATGTGCTCACTCTCCAACTGTTTTCGGAGGTAAGCAACACAAGCCTCATTCCTAGCTTGGTACAATGTGGTAAGTGTATCCCAAGCATCCTTAGCTGTTCTGCAAGAGCGAATGTGAGGAATAATGGCACGTTTGACAGACAAAGCTATCAATGCATGTGCCTGGGCATCTCTACCATCCTAGTGAATCTGCTCTGCAGTAGGTGCAGCAGAAACAGCAGCACGAATAGGAATCTACAGAATAACATCTTCGACACCATCTTCATGAGCTCCAGCACTTGTATTTGCAGTACCTATAGTCAGAGGTGTAACAGGACGTCTTTCACGACCCTGCACAATGTTCCACAATCCTTTTGCAACCAATACATGTCGCATCATATAAGCCCATAATGGGTAGTTGGTACCATCCAACTTATCCTCAACAGCCAACATACGGAATACATCACTGCTTTCAGCCATGGCCAGTGACTAAAATACCTTGAAGCAGAAAATTGACTCTATCTCAAAAAGTTGAACAGAACTGCCCCGACGAATTCTGCTAGACCTGTAGCATACTTCGAGATGCTTATACTAACAAACAGAAACTGGTATATACCTTTGGCACAAAAAGATAAAATAATGCGTTCGGAGGCCAAAACGAGCTCAGATCGCGATTTCGGCACCAAATTTTGTGCGAATCTTAGACTGCAAACGGAGAAGTGTCGATGGAACCCTAGATGAAGCGACGACCTGCTCTGATACCAATTGTTGGAGTTAGACATCTGCGGAAGCACCGGAACAGCACAAGGAAGAAGAAGAAGCTTGGAGCACAAACACACAGTACTGAATGTATTACTAAAGAATGTACAAAGATAAGTAGCTCATTAGGGCAATAGGCGTATATACAAGCCGGGGGAAAAAAACCTCCTAAAGAGGGAAAAAAGTGCCCCGGCGGTCCTAGTGTGTTCACACACATCACTACACGAATATATCAACAGATCTCGCCTATACTTTGGGTAGGACTCACCGAAATGAGTAACCGGCATATATCAATTCTTCAACTAGCAGTTATTATTCTCCATTGCTTATCTTGAGTACTACTCTACTCTTACAGGTTATTCCAAATCTGTTTCCATCTTCCCACAGATGGCGCCAGTGTTAAAAGCGCTTTCTGTAAGCCACTTTTAATCTCATTTCTGGGTTCTTGGGGATGGATATGGATCTGACAGTGCAGAGGCCCTTTGTTTAATTTTCCCAATTCAATCATGCAATCAAATTATTAACTGTCTTTCAATCGGAAGATTATCAAGATGCAATACGCTTATCACACTAATTAACAACTACACATTCACATAGTCTTATTAAAGTTATCGCATCATTACTGTGTTAATGTTTAAGTACTGTAACTCAATAGACAGAATACAATACTCAAGATTTTCTGCAACTGTGCAACCTAGCACTCCAGCGCGATTGCCCAGACAAACACTCTGGCGATCCTCGTCTCTCACTGAACGCCGTGCTTGCCTTTTCATTAATAAATAGAGAGTTACATCTGTTCGCTACGCCTTTTTGGTGCATGCGAGTATGAAAAATAAAAATTACTTGGATTGTAATTTTATTTTTATAAATATTTGCATGCACCGAAAAGGCGTGACGAAGAGTTGTAAATTTCTTTGATTAATGAAAAGGAAGCACGGCGTTCGGCGAGAGACGGGGATCGCCAGACTATTTGTCTGGGCGATCGTGTTGGAGTGCTATGTTGCAGAGTTGCAGAAAATCTTGAGTATTGTATTCTGTCTATTGAGTTACAGTACTTAAACGTTAACACAGTAATGCTACGATAACCTTAATAAGACTATGCGAATTTGTAATTGTTAATTCGCGTGATAAGCGTACTGCATCGTGATAATCTTCGAATTGGAAGACAGTTAACGATTTGACTGCATGATTGAATTGGGAAAATTAAACAAAGGGCCTCTGCACTGTCAGACCCCTATCCATCCCCAAGAAACCAGAAATGAGATTAAAAGTGGCTTACAAAAAGCGCTTTTAACACTGGTGCCGTTTATGGGAAGATGGAAACAGATTTGGAATAACCGGTAAGGGTAGAGCAGTACTCAAGATAAGCACTGGAGAATAGTAATCGCTAGTTGAAGAATTGATATATGTCAGTTACTCATTCCGGTGAGTCCTACCCAAAGTATAGGCGAGATCAACATCCCTGGGCAGTTCCAAACTTATTAGGGACACCCCCGGGTGGTAGGAGTACAGACCAATTAAGTCCAATTGCAGAAGGATCGGAGCCAGTTAGTAGTGATTTCGATGCTAGTTCGGTAACACATGATGAGATTCCGATGAATTCCGGTGTGAGTCCGGTACTTTTTGGAGAAGGAACAGTGACTTTTGGGTGTATAGAGACACAGTGCGGAGTCAGTTCGGCAGTATCTAGTTAGAATTTGGCCAATTTCGATGACAGGCTAGCGGTACCGGGTGAGAACGTGTTCGGTGATAGGGTAACTTGGTTCGGTGAGACTTCGGTGAGTTCCGATGGAATTTCAGCATCACTCGATGGCAATTTGAAGTTTCTCGGTGACACTATGGTGCTGCCTGGTGGACACTTATTGCGTTCACCCCTTTTCGCTACAAATCTACCTAATTTCGACACCAAAGTTGAGGAAAGATTGCTGGATTTGGAGTTAAGCAAATGGTTCAACGACATTTTTGGACCAGAAAGTGAGCAGGCTGACCATACAGATTCCGAAGGTCAAGAGATACCCCCTCAAAATTCAGGTAACAACAACACTACCAACAATAGCACCATGAGTGGCTCACAACAACAGCAACAAACATCACCACAGCTGTAACCGCAATTTCAGCAACAACAACAACAGCAGCCACAACCAATCGTTCCATCTCGACTAGTCCCAACCGGAGTGACCTATACAAAATTCGATGGATTTTCGGGGGATGATCCTGACGCACATGTTCGCACATTCGAAATCAGTTATGCAGTGTTAAACCATCCACTAGATCTGACGTATAAGGCCATAGTGTTTCAGGCCACATTAGTTAATGAAGCAGCCAGGTGGTTGACAGAATACAATATTAATCATTTTGGTAATTATGACGATGTGAAGGATGCGTTCCTGTAGAGGTTTTATCTGAAGAAGAACCCTGCAGAAATTTTTGACTATTTGCAAAACAATCAACAAAAACCACACAAGAGTGTTCAGGAGTATGCGACATTGTTCAGAACTCATTTGCGGCAGCTGCCTCCGACGCATGCCAACCTGCCAGATGATGTCATAACACAATGGTTCATTAACGGATTGATTCCACAGTTAAAACAGATTATGATCATTCATTGTGTGGGCGGAATGACATTGGACGCTGTCATTGCAATGGCCTTACAATTGAACACAAAGTTGAAGGGTTTACGAAGGATTTGGAATGGTTGACGGCAAATAAGAACGTAGCCGAGGATCCGTCCAAACAAGTGTACTATACTAAGTGTAAGAATCCTGGTCACACCAGTTCCACATGTGCTCTCAGCCAAATGTATTGTGCCATCTGTAACACGACAGGGCACTCAACAGAAACCTGCGCATATAATGCAAAGGTGCAAGGTAGAGCGGCAGTAAACACCATAATACAGGAATCGGATCAGCCAGCCACCCATTACGTACCCCCACAGTTGCGGACCAATCAGCAGCAGGGATATAGGAATTATCGAGGACACCGAAGTAACAATTTTAATAAAAATCGATGGCAGGTGGTTACATCGGTGGAAGGTACCTCTCTCCCACCCCCTCGATGTCATTTTTGCGGCGAGGTTGGCCTTATTCGTAAATTTTGTAAAGAAGCCGTAGAGTATGACAAAAGAAAGAAGGAAAGACAAAATCCAATGACAAACATGGTTTATATTTCCTCGGTGGATTCCCAAGTAGCCGTAGTATAGAGAAGATCGGGAAAACAGTTGCAACCGGCAGCTGAAGTGTTCGAACCCAGAATTCGTGAGCAATAGCGGATTTTTACAAGGGCTAGTCAATGGACAACTAAGGAACCGACGGTGTTCCCTGATCCAGTTCCGATAACTCAGCCTTCCCTGCCAAATGCAAGAGTGAATACACAAAATTCCGGCCCGACGACATTAGAATCACCACCAGAGGCGGTGATAACCACAACACAAACAGACCAGGTATGGGACGTTATATCTAAAGCTTCAATCACACTTCCTCTGGGATAGTTTCTCGCCCTAGTTCCAGGTGTAAGACAGCAATTCCAATAGCAGGTCAGCCCCGGACCTTCTTGTACTCCAACAATTACGACCATACAACCAGAGATGGATCCTATGGTGGATCATTCAGTATCGTTGATCACCGTTTGGTATAAAAACCAAAAGATTACACAAGTTTTAATTGATGGCGGGTCGGGTGTGAATATTGCAGCAGCCGCACTCTATAAGAAATTGGGTTGGACCCAAATTGAACCGGTGTAGTTCTTTGTGCGAATGGCAGACCAATCTAGAGTCCATCCGATAGGACTAGTACGTAATAACTCCTATTACCTTGCAGGGAACTACATTTAAAATGACTTTTGTAGTCCGGGAGTTACCCGAATCTACCTCGACTACAACTTACTTTTCGGGCGACCATGGCTCAAGCAAGCCAAAGTCATGCAGGATTGGTCCGCTCAAGAGTTAATTTTTAAGAACAATCACTTGAAATATGTCGTTACATTGGATGCTATGCAACCTTGTGATGTACATGCATGCCCATATGTAGCAGAACCAGTCCATATGTTGGATGGGCTATCTGATGACGAGGAAGAGGCTTTCCTCAAGACAAATAAGGACCTCATTGCCTTAGGGACTGTAGACTTATAGTCGGTAGCAGATAAGTGAAGTCCGACAGCTTGTACGATCGTGTCGTTGACCGAAGAAGCAGAAGCAGATGCCGATATAATTATGGATGAATCGACCTTACAACAATTGTTGCAGCCAGCTGATGACTTGGCAAAGCCTCGATAGTTTTATGTACCGGAGGATCAGTTGGTAACATATGATTTGGGAGATACGGTCAACCCGAGGCCAATAAAAAATTAAGGCAGGATTAGCAGATACATTCCAAGAACATTTGGTGCAACTCCTGTGCGAGTTCTCCAATGTCTTCGCTTGGGATTACAGAGACATGAAAGGTCTTGAACCAAGAATTTATCAACACTGGGTGGTCCTGAAACCAGATGCACGACCCTTCAAGCAAGCTAGTTACCGGATGAATCCGCATTATGCAGCCTAGGTAAGAGCAGAGCTAGACTGCTTGCTAGACTGATTGCTGAAGGTTGGATTCATTGTTCCCATTGAACATGCAGATTGGATCTCACCAATAGTGATAGTGCCGAAGAAAAATAAACAGTTACGCATTTTTGTCGATTACCGGAAACTTAATGCAACCACCGTACCGATCCGTTCCCTCTTCCTTTTCTAGATACAATGTTGGATCAGGTAGCAGGTCACGAAATGTATTCTTTCTTGGATGGTTACAGTGGATACAATCAAGTGAGGATGGCAGAACAGGATATACTGAAGATGGCATTCATCACCAATTGGGGTGTCTATGCCTACACCGTAATGTGGTTCGGTTTACGGAATGCCCTGAGCACATTCCAAAGATGTATGTAGGAACTGTTCTCACCTTACCTGACAACGTTTATGCAAGTTTATTTGGATGATTTTTCATTGGTTGGCGACACTTCAGCACACCTGTATCATTTATGGTTTTGCTTTGAAAAGTGTCGGGAGTACCGACTATGTTTGAATCCTACCAAATCGGTTTTGGCAGTCTCCTGTGGGAAGCTACTCGGTCATATTATCTCCAAACAAGGAATACAGGTAGATCCTGATAAAGTAGCAGTCGTGTTGGAGGCAGCGGTTCCAAAGACACCGAAAGAAGTTATGCAATTTTTGGGCCAAATCCGATGGCATGGCAGACATTTACGGTGGTTGGCTCATCTGGCAACACCACTTAACCGACTTATGACTAGCATCCCGTGTAAGTACGAATGGACTAATGAGTATCAAAGTGCATTTGATCGGTTGAAGGTTCTCTTGACGCAGGCTCCGATCGTGCAATCGCCTGATTGGGAACGTCCATTCCATGTATTCGTGGATGCGTCAGATATCGCGATTGGTAGTGTGCTAATGCAACAAACTGACAAATGGTTTCGGCCTATGTACTATGCGAGCCGGCGATTAGCTCCTGCAGAGAGAAATTATTCTGTGACAGAACTAGAGTGTCTTGGTCTGGTATACTCTGTTAAGAAATTTCGGCATTACTTGGTGGGATGCAAATTCACTTTCCATGTGGATCATGCCGCACTGGTGTATTTTGTTCGGCAACAACATTTAGGTGGTAGACTGGCAAGATGGGTTTTACTACTACAGGAGTTTGATTATGAAGTTATTCACCGACCCGACACGCTACATGTCTTGCCAAACTTTTTATCTCGACTGGATTCCGATGAGTATCCGGAAGGTGCTGATGACACTACACCGGCTATTTACGTTGCCAAGACAACTCCTCAAGAATCTGCAGAACTTCCTGTGGCCCCTACATATTATGATACGTTAATGAATTTTCTTACTGATGGTTGTCTCCCTCCTAATACTCCCGCTACTCTGCACCGTAAAATTGTCGTCTATAGTCGACGATTCCGGTTGATTGTGGGTCAACTGTATTACATAGATCATACTGGTGTCTTGCTCAGATGTATCCCTCCATATGAATTGGCATCAGTGATTGCCATGGCTCACTCAGCACCCACTGGAGGACACTTCATAACTGATCTTACTCATCGCAAAATCTTGCAAAGTGGGCTATGGTGGCCTACCATGTACAGAGATGTTATCCAATTTGTGCAGTAGTGTGATGTCTGTCAACGATCTGGACAGTCTTTGCAGCTCCATTTCTTTCCTCTCCAACCGGTTCTACCATTGGAGCCCTTTCAGAAGTGGGGTTTAGATTTCATTGGCCTAATTACACCCCCAACTACTCTCACCAATAACCGATATATTTTGACCTGTACAGATTATGTCACTAGGTGGGTGGAAGCATGGGCTTTACGTTCTACCACAGCTGTTTCGGTGGCTAAATGTTTGATGAAGGATGTCTTCCCTCGATATGGATTACCTCTGGAAATAGTAACGGACCAGGTACCCATTTTGCAAACAACTTACTACAAGTGCTCACTCAGTCTTTCCAGATTGTACATAAATTTAGCTCACCTTACTATCCACGTGCCAATGGTCTGGCTGAGAGTACCAATAAGACTCTGCTAAATATGCTCCGAAAATTGATCTTGGAATGTTCAGAACAATGGGACCAACTCTTACCTACCGTATTGTGGGCTTACCGGACTACGTACAAAGTGGCAACCGGAATGACTCCGTTTAAACTCGCTTATGGCCTAGAAGCTATTGCGCCAATGGAAGTAGTGGTACCAAGTCTGCGAATCGCTTTATCTCAAAAATTACTGCCAGAAGAATCTTTTCCATTTCGGTTGGATGTGCTTAGATCATTGGATGAACAACGTTGGGAAAGTTTCCTAATTCTTCAAGAAGTTCAGCTACGCCAAGCCCGTACTCATGATCGCTTTCTAAAAACCCTTGTCTTCACGATTGGCCAACTCGTTTTATTCTATAATGCTAAAGCCAATAGATCTGCGAGCAAATTTAAGTTACAGTGGTTCGGTCCATACCAGATTGCTGAGCAAGTGGGCCCCGCCACTTTTTGGTTGGCGACCTTAACAGGTCTTTTCCTTCCAAAAGTGATTAATGGCTCCAAGCTCCACCCTTATCACCCGACGTCTAGTAACTCTTGAGTTGTACCCGATCATTTTCTTTTCTTTTCTTTTTTTGCTTGTTAATGGCTTTCTTTTTCTAATTCCCGTGTTTCGGTTGACTATCTGACCATAATCCTTCTGTTTTGCTGATCTAATCATGATTAATAGTTGCCTCTGTGTCATTGCTTCTGCTCATGCATGCATGCCGCACTTATGAAGAATATCTTTCCAATACTGCATTATGATTAGGGTTCTTGCCGCCTAATGTTTCCCGTGCTCTTACTTAATCTTATTCTTTCCACTGATAATCCCAATTGTGTTTGTGTGCTTGCGAGCTATGTGTACTCTGTGTTTTCGTGTAACCTTGTGCGTGCCATGGAAGCTCTGGCCAATATAGCAACCTTCCGGGCAGGACTCACTCTAGATGTGAGTGAGTACTTGCGCACTCGGGGATTGCTGACCTTTGCTAAATTGCCTTGGCATTCAGTGGAGTGTCATCCGTTCCATGTGCAGATTATTTTTGCCATCGTTGCCACACCTGCTACAGAGCAGTGTTGGCTGATTACATGTCTAAATCCTCGTGTAGTAATCACTCTAGCCACGTTTGCTGAAGGATTCCGACTCCCTCAGGAAGGATTGGAGAATGGTCCACTCCTTCCTCTGGCCACCATGAAGGAACTGTTTCCCCGAAACTCATCTAATGACTTTGCCATCCTTTGCCGACCCAAACCAAAGCGTACTGCTTTGCAATTCCTAGTCGCTATGTTAAATTTGCAAAAACGCACTTACCGTATCTCTCGACCCTTTAATTCCATGATAGATACGGCTTCCCACGAACCTGTGAATTTCACGGCATTTTTCTTTAGGCGCATTCACTGTGAATGCGTAGCGGTTACCAAGCAAATCACCAAGCATGATATCCCTCGTACACGCTTACCTCATATCCTAACCTTCCTCTTTTTGGTGATACAAGCTGCACAACCTCCTCCACCGCTCCTTTTCTATTACACGAAGAATCTACACAAATGGTCGACGACGAAGATGATGACGATGCCGATTTGCTTCAATTTTTTCACCGCAAACGCAGACGCATTAGCCCATCCGAAAGCCAGGTATAGGTCTCCACTACAGGACATGAAGATGGCGTCTTCCACGACACCACCACCTCTCTCCAGGTCGAATCCTCTGTCCCATCTTCTCCTATCCAGCAGCTGGAACAAGGTGCACGCATGGAAGATGTCGAGGAAGTCTCTTCACAAGAAGAATCACATCACTCGGATGTGGAGGCTGTAAAGGAAATCAAAGCCGCTACTAGAGGCACAGATTGTCAATCCTCCTCATCACCAATCTCTGTAGCCAAAGTAGATGCAATCATTACCGAAGCTACTAAAGGAATGGAATACCAATCTCCTTCCTTCCCAACCACTGAGGTCCGAGCAGAAGCAATCAGGGAGGTAACTGGTTGTGGATGTTACTGAAGCTGCTGAGGAGATAAATCAGCAGGAGACCGGAATTGTTTTGGTGTCCACCACTCTACCTCCTCTTCCTCCACCCACTGCTAGTGTGGAGCATGTTGCTGTTCTTTCCGGTGAACCCTCCAATGTTGTTCGCGCGGCACTAATGCCTCAATTATCTTCTCCCAACTACTCTCCCCCACCCTCCCCTCATGTGCTCTCTGCCTCATTGTCGCAACCTCCTCCTCCTCTTCCACCCCCGGCCATCATGTTCACCGAATTGGAGTCTATGGGCCGTCTGCTTATATAATTTTCTCAGCAATTGCCCCTCCAAATGAAGTTAGCCACTCAGCACATTCAGCAGGAATTGCAAGGTAAAGTGGATTTGCTCGAAGCGGATATTGCCGGCTGACTTGGCCATGCAGAACACTAAAGAGCTCAAGACAGTGTCTGCCGAACTCTTTCAGAAGAGTCGTGAATTGGAAGCACAAACGGGCCGGACGCTTCAGATAAAGAAGGAGATGGAAGGCATTATGAAAGAAAGAGATGCCTATTATAAAACCATCTAGTATCAAGCTCAGAAATTGGAACGAAGAGAGAAGCAATTAGGCATTCAGGCTGATCGGCTTGCACGAATTGATGCAGAGATCGTCGAAATCAAGCTAAGGAGAGATGCGGCCATAGCCAACAATTTGTTTTTGCAGGAATCATTTTTGCAGACGCAGACAGAACTGCTGATGAGTCAAGTAATTGCTGCTAGTTCGGTTCGAACAGATGCACAACTGGTCGAGCCGGACATTTTGAAAACTATGCTAGACTCATTGAAGCAGAAATCACTCGCACTTTTAAACTAGCGAAAACCCTCTATATACAAGGCATTGTTGATGAGCTTTAGTTGTATTCTTCTTTTGGGTTCGGGTCCACCGTGTGTGCCAGTGTTAGGCAGCCAGATTGGATTGTAATTTTATTTTTATAAATATTCGCACGCAGTGGAAAGGCGTGACAAAGAGTTGTAACTTTCTTTGATTAATGAAAAGGCAAGCACGGCATTCGGCGAGAGACGGGGATCGCCAGACTGTTTGTCTGGGCGATCGCGCTGGAGTGTTGTGTTGCAAAGTTGCAGAAAATCTTGAGTATTGTATTCTGTCTATTGAGTTACAGTACTTAAACATTAACATAGTAATGTTACCCTAACCTTAATAAGACTGTGCGAATTCGTAATTGTTAATTCGCGTGATAAGCATACTACGTCGTGATAATCTTCGGACTGAAAGACAGTTAACAATTTGATTGCATGATTGAATTGGGAAAATTAAACAAAGGGCCTTTGCACTGTCAGACCCCTATCCATCCCCAAGAACCCAGAAATGAGATTAAAAGTGGCTTACAAAAAGCGCTTTTAACAAAGCAGATCTAGGTATGAAAAGGAGAGCAACCACCAACGTTGCCACAAGAATTCCCATCCAAGCAAGCCAACCATGTCAATAGAAGAACCAAGCAACTAGGACAAGCTAAATCACAAGGTATGAGACAAATTTGGATGTCTAAGAAATTAGCTACAACTCAACAAGGAAAATTACACATTTGGGTACCCAAGAAACTTCTACATACACAAAACCCTATGCTACCCCTCATGAGAAAAGTCTCAAACAAGACGCAAAGGAGAAGGAAGAGTGAAAACCATGCATAAAAATTAAAAGAAAATCAATTCCCTTCTTTGGCCATAGTAAGAAGACAATCAACAAGGATATGGGTTTGGAAGCCAAAAGCACCTATAGAACCAAAGAACCAACCACGTGGGAAACAAAATTTAAGCATCCATCCAAAGAAGAAGAGTGCAAAAGTCATCTGTATGCGGCTGAACACTGCTCTAAAATGGATCCCTATAGAGAGGAATGATCAAGTGTCATTTTGAGACCCAATGGATACCTCCAACAAAGGTTGCATCAATGTCTACAAGCAACATTGATAGCCTCGACGTGCAACAACCATGTGCCTTTGGCATAACCTTATCTTTTGCACCATTCAAGTCATGCATTTCCAAAGTATGCATTAATATAGGGCCACATTACACCGCCGTGCATAGACACCATTGAGAAATCCCACGCACATGAGATACACTTGATATATGTAAAATCTTTTCTTGATACTAACCTCTTTCTTCTTGTTTTATGCCATTGTTCCCACAAAAAAAAAGGGAAAGAGAGAAGAAGAAACAAGACCAGGCGCTAAAAGAATCTCATAAGTGAACCATCAACAAGTACATCCATCAACAAGAAAGACAAGCTAATGGTCAATCACCGTGATGGGAGCACAACACGAAGAGATAAACATCAATCGACCTATCACCATGGTAAGCACAATTCAGAAACACTATAACCATGATAGATTAGGAAACCTCTTCATCAGCATACCCTTGAGGACTTCTCTCAAGACCCAATTTTTTGCACCATACTTCTTCCAATGCATTCCCTAAGTAAGCATGCATAGGGCTACATTACAAGGCCATGCACAAGGCACATATTTTCTTCAACCCATGCACTAACACACTTACCCATTATTCATTATGAGTCATGAGTACTTGGCATGAAAACTATGGAAGCCATCTTTGAAAGAACCAGAGGACATCAAGGTGACAACAGCAAGACGAAGGAAGCAATCCACCGCTCAAAGCTGCTCATATTCAACACAACCTCTTTTGAGCAGCTCATAATTTTTGAGAGCTCACAAAGACACCATCAAGCTGAAATACAAGGAAGAAGTACATACAAAAGGACTACAACTTGCAAAGGATAGTAGAGACAAAATGACGAACAAGACAATAGACCCTGCCACATGGACACTACCTCTCAAGTACTACATGGAACAACCACTCCAACGAGGGTCTATAGGGGACGACAGACTCATGAGGGGGGAGTGTTGAAGCTCAAGGTCAAGGGAAAAGCATAGGAGCACATCAAAGAGGTTGACACACAAGAAGACGGAGCATGTGAGGAGCTCCAAGAGCACATGTCAAATTTTCAGCAGAAATCCCTATGAAAATAGTGATTTTCATCACTAAACCATTCTAAATATCATTTCACATTTTTTCAACTCCATTTTGTTCAATCCGAGGAGTCCTTGAGCTTGAGGATGTTAGAAGTATCATCCTACAAATTTTCATAATTTATAAACTCTGTTTAAGCCCTCAAATAAGCCCTGGGACCTAATTTTTAACTAAGTTGGACACTAGGTCTGGATAGGGCCAAAACCACTCAAAAACTATAAAAATAGCTAGAGAGCTCATTTTTTAGGTTGGGTTGTTACAGATCTTAGCTTTGTAAGAGAGTTCTTTTGTAATCGAAAGCTTTCCATTGTTACACTCTTTGCTCTTAGCTTGTGTAGGTGTGTGTATGTGTGTGCATGCTTGTGTGCTTTCACTCACGCACTTGTGCCTTCACTTGCTCAGGATCTTCATACCAATCCTCATGTCTCGACGGATTGACATTTATGAGGTTGTTCTCCTCACGTTGGTACTTACCATTGTGCTAGAGTGACAATGGAGCTCAAAGAAATAGCTTACAATTGCTTTATCTTCTATAGAGGCTGAGGATAGAGGTTTAGCATTGGCTACTACTGAGATTATGTGGTTTGAAAATTTTTTTCATGACTTGAATCTGAAGGTTGATGTACCATTGATATATGGGAATAACATGCACAGCATTCATATGACCTCAAGTCATATTTTGCATGCTAAAATGAAGCATATAGAGGTACACTATCATTATGTTCAAGAGAGGGCCATAAACAATGAAGTGTGCAGAATTCAGATATCTTCACCAAATCCTTGCATGGACCAAAGCTTCAAAGATTCAACTATATTCTTTGCATGAAGGAAATACCCTTTGAAACTTGAGGGGGAGAATATTGAGAACATTTTTTTTATATGTATAGGTCAAGGTACAAGTTCCAAAGATGTAAACACCTTTGGGACGTCTTCAAATACTTCAAGAAGGCTCAAATAATTGATAAATTATAGTCAAAGTACCACGTGATTTCTAAAAGACAATGACTCAAATGAGTGAGTCACAAGGGAGCTGAAGTGGTGTACTAGTAGGTCGATGTGGTTAGTTCTCAAACTCTAGCCATATTTTGCTTATTTGAGCACTTACATCATGTATTACCACCATCCATGTTTCTACCATGAGTTTAGATTTATTACGAAGTTTTTTGCTTAGTTTTTCATGTTATAATAAGAGGGGAGAAGTTGTGATCTTCTTTGAATTCCAAGAGAGTCATATCTCTATCTCTACACTGCTTTAGTTTTCTAGATAGACATTTCATAGCTTCTATCTCCCTCCGTATATATCCAGATTACATGTTTGATGGTTCTTTGGAAAGCCCTTACTATCCTTTTGTCTTGTAAATTCTCGTATTCATTAGAATTTTTCACTAAGAGGAATGCTCTCTACAATCTATGTTTGTTCAAATCTTTGCTGAAGGTTCCATTAAACCTCAAATCTATAGAGGTCATATTGCCTTGTATATTTATCCAAATTGAATTTTTTTTAGCTCATTCGAAAGCTCTTGGTGTCTAGTATGTGGATGTAAGTGAGTAGAGAAGAGCAAGCTTTGCAAGCATGACTAGTTTTCTATGCATAAGCTTGTGAGAAGGTCAACTAGTTCCTAGGGAGTTCCACCTACTTCTAGCTATACTTTGGAGATCAATAAACTCCAACATGAATGGCCATTGTTCATAGCATTTATGAACTTACAACTCATCATTGTTGGAATGTACATCAGTTTTAGACGTTAAAGCTACATTTTTGAGTGGTGGTTTACATGAAAAAGTGTATGTATTTCAGCCCTATAGTTTTGTGCAAAAAGGAAGTAAAAACAAAGCATGCAAGATGAAAAAGGCATGATATGGTTTGCAGTAAGCACCACCTGCTTGGTATGAAAAGATACATGCCTACTTGATTGCACATGGTTTTGAGAATAGTCCAAGTGAGAGCACCTTATATGTTAAGTGTGCAAATGATGTACTTCTTATCACCATTATATATGTTGATCATATGCTTCTTATTGGTCCTAATGAGAGGCATATTGCTAAATTCAAGGGTGATTTGCATGCCTCTTTTGAGATGTCTAAATTTGGGCATTTGTATCATTATTTGAGCATTCGATTCATGCAGGCTGATAGGGGAATAGCTTTATGTTGAACAAAATATATTGATACATTATTGCAACATTTTGGCCTTGAAGATTGCAAACCTATTGCCACTCTTATGGAAACAAGTTCATGGTTGAGTTTTCATGATGTTGGAGATGCATTTGATGTTTTTCTTTATCAGTAGGCTATTGGATGCTTGACTTATTTATGCATAACTTGGCCTGATACTCAATCACTACAAGGGATAAGGGGGCATCGTGATGGTTGACACAACACAATTTCATCATTTCCTAATTGTGCATTTCGTCGCATTGAGTGTCGAATGTGCACCATCATTTAAATGATGCTCTTTCGGAGGCTCTTAATCATGGTAGTTAAAGCATCGCATATGTGAGAGTCGCATATGTGACATAAAATGAGCATCGCATATGTGATGCTAAAAAGTATCACATATGTGATGCTGAAGAATATCGCATAGGTTATGGTTATGAGAATCACATGTATGATGATTCCACCACTTATAGGATGCTCACTATGTACCTAAGTGACGACTTAGGGACTTGTGATGAAAGAGACTATTCCTCTATCACTAGCAAGTACATATAGTGGGGATGTTCACACATTTAAATTATCAATCCAAAAAGTATCTTGAACCTAACCGAGTGTATGAAGACATGCATTTGCACAATGGTCAATGAAGTGGAACAGCTATTGTTACATGCTGTTGAAGCTCAAGGTCAAGGACAAAGCATGGAAGCACATCCAGGAAGTGGACACACAAGAAGAAGGAGCAAATAGGGAGCTCCAAGAAGCACATGTAAAATGTTTAGAAGAAATCCCTATAATAATAGTGATTTTTATCACTAAAAGCCATTGTAAATACCATTTTCAATTTCTATAACTCCATTTTGTTCAAGACGAGGAGTCCTTGAGCTTTAGGAGTATTAGAAGTACCATCCTACCAATTTTCGTAATTTTTAGACTCCATTTGAGCCCCCAAATAAGCCTTGGAACCTAATTCTTAACTAGGTCAGACACTAGGTCTGGATAGGGCCAAAACCACTCAAAAAACTATAAAAAGGGCTGGAGAGCTCATTTTTGGAGGTAGCTTGTTGTAGATTTGAGATTTGTAAGAGATTTCTTTTGTAATCGAAGCTTTCCATTGTTCCACTCTTTGCTCTTACCTTGTGCGCGTGTGTGTGTATGTGTGTGCATGCTTGTGTGCTTTCACTCACACATGTGTGCCATCACTTGCTCATAGTCTTCATACTAGTCCTCACGTCTCCATGGATTGACATTTATGAGGTGAAGCACCTCACGTTGGTACTTACCATTGTGCTAAAGTGACACCAAATTTGGTGTTGTTGTCGAGGAGACAGCTTGGAGGACGAGCGTGTGATGGTAAGACATAGAGTAGCGATGTTGGAAGGTAAAAGAATCATGATTTTTCAGTTCAGTTTCTGATTTTTTCTCCATCTTCATCATCATCATCATCATCTCCACCCACCTTCATTTTCTCAAATTTTTCCATCTTTTAGTGTACATTTACCTTGTTTTTCATTTGTGGCTACGAGCAAGAAGCTTAGAGGGGGTGTAGAACTGAAGCGCTGAAGAAATACTACCAAAATACCCAAAAAATGGAGTGATCAGTTCCGAATGTATCACAACCTGCACCAAGTATCGTGAGTGAGGTATCACGGGTTTGAAGATAGATTTTGCATCTATAGGCACATAGGACTGACAAGGAGGACACAAGGTACTCGTATCTGCAAAAATTTTGGAATTTGGACTCCAAAAAATCCAAGTGTCGTGACCGGTGAGTTCAAGTGTCGCGATACTTGAATTCCCATGTGTCGCGATATCTGTGACATCCAAGTGTCGCGATATCTATGACATTGAAGTGTCGTGATATCTGTGACATCCAAGTGTCACGATATCTATGATCTCGGAGTGTCATGATATTTGTGACATCCAAGTGTCACGATATCTGTGACATCCAAGTGTCACGATATCTGTGACATCCAAGTGTCACAATATATGTGACATCCAAGTGTTGCGATATCTGTGACCTCCAAATGTCGTGATATCTGTGACATCCAAGTCGTGATATCTCACGTGTCGCGTGTCGTGATCGCTCAGGTGTCTAGTGTCGCGATATCTGACAAGTGTCACGACATCTGCCAAGTGTCGTGTGTCTCAGGTGTCGAGTGTTGTCAAGGGTAGGTGTCGTGTGGAGCAAGTATCGTGTGTCATGCAGGTCAAATATTGTGGCAAGGCAAGTATCATGTATTGTCTGTTTCCAAGTATGGTCGATACTTCCTACGTATCGTGTATTGCCTGTTCTGAAGCAATCCCAGAGAGGTCATGTTCCCTTGTTTTAACCCCCAAAAACGTAAACTGGCATAACTTTCTCATACGAAATCCGTTTGTAGTGATTTTGGGTTCATTGGAAAGCTCGTGGGTTACTCAATATAGTATTTTGAAGTTGACCCTCAGGTGGAACTAGGAATCCAAGGAGTTCCAAAGGATTTTGAGCAATACAAGGGGAAATTTTGGACTTATAGACAAGGCTTATGAACCTGAGATCTGGTAGACACCTAGGCGAGGATAGACAAAGCATCAAATCCTCTGAGGCTAGTGTCAATCACACAGTGAGGTCGTGGGCACAACAACTTAGTGGTTATCCCTACATGCTAAGTTCAGAAACTAGTGACTTAGAAATGTCCTTCAACATGGAGAGACCCACACATAGCTCAGGTATTGCTTATTTACAGACACCACAAGGTCCCTATAAGACACAATTGGAATATATCAGGACCAACCAATTAGGTGCATGCATCTATGAGGATGTCCTGAGACGATCAGTGATCCAACTCAAAAAACCCGATAAGCCCTTTGGACTTGAACACCCAGTGGTCAAGTTTGAAGAGGGGTCATACACTGATAAGGAAGGAACCATGTATGTGGTTACTAGCTTAGCAGACAGGACAGATGAGTTTGGAAACATCATTCTTGAGAATGAGCTAGGAGACCTAATGCAAGGAGACTTAGGATGAGAACCCAAGACTCCTAGAGGTAAGTCAATCTTGACTAGGGTGATCACTCCAGAGTGGATTCCCTAGGACAACAAGAGCATAGAATTGTTCTTGAATAGAGAAATGGAGGAAGCCTTTTGGAGATTCAAGCCAGATCAACCAAGCCCAACAGTCACCATCTATGAGTTCAAGGATCCGAAGACACCAAGCAAAGTTGTCTATCTCAACCACACATCGGAGAAAATGGTCTTGGTGTCAGAGCATGACAGGCATGAATACACTTGACAAGGTGAATCAATTTTCCCTCCACCAAGATCCAGTGTTTCCCATGGTCTCCAAGGAGTAGGATCATCCAAGGCTCATGAAACCCAAAGGTAAAGAACTAAAGAGAGACCGGAGGTAAGCTTTGTACATACAGTGGATAGAAACCGATCAGGATTTGCAAATGAAAGACCTGAAAGGGAGAGACATAGAGCACATAGACATTATAGAGATGAACAGGATTTTCCATTTCCTAGACCGCGAGATCACCCAAGAACCCTTAGACCTTCTCAAGTGGTTAAGGCAATGAAGAACTATTTTGAGGGTTCAAAGATCCTTATGATCATGTGGCTGAGTTCAAACAAGTGTTAAGAGCTGAACAGGTTGACTTGTTCACCCAGTTCTAGGCATTTGGTTTGACTCTCAAGGGTATTGCCTTAGCTTGGTTTCAAACTCTAAAGAGTTGCAACTATCGAGATATAGGCCAATTGCTAAAAGCATTCATTGTAGAATTTTCCAAGAGTGGTATCAGGCATAACACATCATCCTTGATCCACAGCTTCAAGCAGACACCCCAAGAAATAGTGCGACTTGCAGGAAGATAGTTTCGGCAATACTGGAAACATGTCCCATAGGAGAACTACCCACACCTATCAAACAAGTGGCCCTGTTTTTAGGTGGCTTACTAAGCACAAAGTTGAGGTCATATGTGTACTTGAAAGATCCTAGATCCATAGAAGAGTGTGTGTGCATGTGCATTGACATAGAAGACAACTTGGGTGAGGAGTTAGGACTGTCCAAACTCTATAATGACTCTGACAGTTCTACTAGTCATACCTCTGGAACCTCCATGGAGATAGATGAGATAGATGAGCAAGTTGCCAAGAAGCTAGGAGTTCAAAATAGACAAGCACCAAGGGCCACCTCATTGAAGCGGTGTTATACTTGTGGAGGAGACCACATGGCTAATGTTTGCCCCATGATGGCTCAACCCCAAGGGAACCCTAATGCTCTATATTGCACCATTGAGAGAAAATACACAAATCATACGGCTCAAGATTGTCCCTACAACCGACAGGCTATTAGACAAAAACCATATAGGCCACAACCAACCCTAGGAAATCAACCGCCAGCTCCTACCAACGTGATTCCAGTCAAGTATGCAATGGTAGAAGAGAACCTTAATAGAGCATTGGTGCCACTAACCCCGTTGGTCTCAGAAAATGGCTCTCATGCTCATAGTTCAGACTACTCCCATGAAGATAGTCCACAATCTTATTACAAAGAGTCATCTGAGCATAGTGAGACTGATTCTTATCAATACGAGACACCACTTATGGAACAAAATTGGAAGCCCGAATACTCCAATGTCATGTACACGAATCCCAACCATAAGCCTCAATTGAGATAGGTAAGACCACAAGCCCCTAGAGGACCATGTTTTAGATGTCAAGGTGACCATTTCATTCATGAATGTCCCCACCCATAGTCTCTAGGACAAGGACAAAACATCCAAATACAAGGATTTTGTCTTGAGTGCGGTAAGGAACACCTTCCCAAAGAGTGTCCCAGAAACCCCTCTAGTGCACCCAAGGTTACACCAATTAATGTGGTAAGCTTAGTGGTGGATTCAAGTTCAAGTAGCACTAATGTAGCTCCTATATAGGCAATTACTAGGGCACAAGCATTAAAACAAGATAAACCAGTTGAGCAATCAGAGTCAAGTGAATCAGGAGAGCCTAGTAAGAGGAAAACAAGAACATGGAAAGATACCAGGGAGAGAACCAATCATAAGTGGAATAAAAATTTATCTGAATTAGAGGAAAGTCTGAAAGACGTAAAAACAAAAATAGAAGATATTGCCTCTCAAAGCTCCTTGCATGCCAAAGCTCCACCTACTCCACCTCATTCCACCCCACCACTCATTGTAAATAAACCACAACCAGGGTCTGTTCTTGTAGATCCAACTCCAAAAGGCTTGGACATGATGTTCAAGGCCTACTAGGCTCGACTTCAAGAAGGGCCAACAGCTGCAAACCTCAACAAGGGTTACCCTCGAGCAGATTTAGAGATTGAACGGACAAAAATGTGCATGAAAATGGTGGAGCTAGCTCAAGCTATGCTCGAGACGAGTCAATCGTTCAATTAGACAAACTCTGTCAAACCGGATTTGCATTTCTAGGGCTTACTAGAAAGATTAGAGCAGTTGGTAAACAAGCCTTGGGTTTCTTTACCTCCACCGGCTCAACCAATTGTTGAAAGAGAAAGCTCACCACCAATGAAAGCTTATGTTCCTCATTCCATAGACGATGGAACACCTCTTTCAATTCAGCAATACTCTCAAGAGTTCTTCTGGGAAATACAAGAAGAGAAATGGGCCAAGGAGAAGGATAATCCCCCTCCTATTCCTGAGATCAATGACCATGATCAATTTCCCCAAGACATTCCGTCTATTTATGGAGATCAAACAGAGCAACAAGAAGATGAGAGATTAGATTTTGAATCTAATTCTTTACAAGAGTTGCCACAATTGACAGGCCCATGGGAATCTGAATCTCTTCAGATCAGAGCTCCCACAATATTGGTAAGAAATGAAGACTCAGTGGTTCCAAGGAGCACTGATGTGATGAAGAACACTAAGGTTCAATGTCATCTCACCGTAGAAGAGCTGCTCAGGGCAAAACCTGAGCTATGGAATCATGTGAAGGATCAGGTTCCAGAACTTGATTCCAATATGCCAAAAGCAGGTTCTAAGCAGAAAGTACCATAGATACCTCTAGACAAAATAGGAGAGATGAGTGAAGGTGAAGAAGGTAATACTTATCTCCCAATCACCAACTAAGGTTACACAACCAAAGTGATCATAGATTCAGGTGCTGGTGTTGCTATTGCGACCACCTCCTTGTGGAAGCGATGGGGCAAACCAACATTAAGACCAACTAGAATGAAGCTTCAAATGGCAGATGGCCATGTTGAAAGACCTCTAGGATTGCTCGAAGGGATAACTCTAACCACTTGTGGTGTAGAGTTTGAACACACATTTGCTATATGTGACTTTGGAAAAAATAATGTCTACGAGATGATCTTAGGAAGACCCTTCCTATGAAAACAGCAAATAGTACAAGATTGGGGAACCAACTCCTTGTACTTATAGCACTTAGGGGTCACAACCAAGGTCAATTTGAAGGATTACACCTTCAGAGATGTACCACCCCTATAGTGGAATCATATCCACAAAGCTAAAGAAGATTCAATCTCTGTGTATTCTAGAAGTTCTCCTGACCCATCCTGGATGCATGAAGATACTTACTTGTGGATGTGCAAGGTCGTAGAGGAAGAGGAAAAGTGCCTAAAAGCAAGAGAAGAAGGAACTTCCCTAGGAGATAGACCAGTTAAAGATCCAGCCTATACATCGATGATCTTTCCAGATGAGGAATTCGAGCCTCACGATTGGGCAGAAATCTTAGCCACCATGGACATTGCAATCAATGAGGAACAATGGGCACCTCATTGTGATGAGGAGGGTTATGATATTTCAGTGTTCATGTGTCAGCCCTTGCATAGAATAATGTGATCCTAGTGATGTCGTAGAAGAAGAAGAAAATGATGATGATCTAGAGTCCATTGTGATGGATAGTTGCTTTGACTCAGAGAAGCACTATCTAGAAGATATAGGAGTATTTACCCAAAAAGAAGAAGAACCTCTCACAAGCATTAGAACTTTAAATTCAAAGGATGGAAGTGAAGGAGGTCAAAAGAAAAAGAAGAGAAAAGTTGTGAAACAAGAGGAGGAGGAATCATTGTTTGAGATACAAGAAATACGAAGTGGAAGAAACAAATTTTGTTGTAACCATTGAGGAGAATGAAGAGAGATATACATCTGGGTTGCATTTATTCGATCGAATAATAAAAAAATACCGAATATGTTCATTTTATTCGTGATTTTTCAAATAAACCTCAAAAAAAAAAGGGATGGATACATTTTCGATCAAAATCTTTTCGATCAAAATATTTTTCGATCGAAAGCGCTTTTTCAATCGAAATATCTATCGATCAAAAGCTCTTTCGATCGAAAAGCGTTTTACAGAAGAAAAATATATATTCTTACATTCGATCGAAAAATTTATTCCACACATGCTTCATTGATGTACTAGAGAGCTTTAAGCCTACAGTTTTTATCAAAGAGCTTTCCTTTCAATCATTGAGATATTGTTTTAATTTTTATTTATTTTTTATTGTATTATTTTGTTAATTATATCATCCATATGATATGATTCCCATATGCGTCTCTTACATATGCTTGATTTTTATTTATATAATTTGTTTTGTGTCTTTTAATCATCAATTGTATACATGTTCGATTTGCACAAGCGTTTCTTACTTGTATACATCGATGAGAAACATTTAAAAATAAACCACTACTGTGATTGTATGACTCACTACATTGATTCTTACTCTCATAGTAGTATAGGACATAGTAATAGATCTATTGAGATTGTTTGAATCGCCACCTCCATTCCTACTCTCTCAATAGTATAGGAAGTGTATAGAGACTATTGTGATTGTCTCATTCTTTGGCTCTTACTCTCACAATAGTCACTTAGTTTCCGATGATAATACTTAGTTTGAATTCCGATGAGAATACTTAGTTTGAATCGCCACCTTCATGCCTACTCTCTCAATAGTATAGGGAGTGTATAGAAACTATTGTGATTGTTTGATTTTTTAACTCTTACTATCACAATAGTCACTTAGATTCCGATGAGAATACTTAGTGTAGGTCACAAGGTGTATAAAAACTATTGTGATTGTCTGATTCTTTGACTCTTACTATCACAATAGTTATATAAAGTTATGTGACAAAACTCATACATAGTATAGCAAATGTATATGAAATATTATAAATGTGTGATTCTTTGACTACTACATTCTTAATAGTTACATAGATTCACTTCAAGATTATAATTACACTTTCTATTCAATTATAAATCTATTTATTTAACTGTGCATATGTCTATCATTTGTGCACACATACTATTGATTTATTTATCCATACACTTACTGATAGTCTATTTTTTATTTTTGCACAGATGGCAGGTAAAATAAACAAGCAAGAGTGAAAATTTTTAGAAGAATTTGTTTGCTCGTACATGTATAAAATGAGAGAAGATGAAATCACTATAGCCATGGACTCTTTTAGTTACAAAAGATTTCATTGCGTAGTTATCCAGAACAACATTTATTAATATTGAAAACAAATTTGGCAGTGTGTATGGTGGAGCAGAGGTCTTAGATGAGCAAATGTCAAAAGAGCTTACACGTATCTTTGGACAAATCATCAAAGTAGCATAGTCATTGGTGGTGGATATCACTAGTATGCCCGGATTCATCGATAAAATTAAATTTATCGATTTACATTATCAGACTATGAAGAGAGGAAAGTGATTAAAACCTGACACAACTGAACACCTTGTGAGAGCACATGTAGAACCAAATACAAGAGATTCATATGTGAATATGGGAGATCAAACATCAAACAATCTTTGTTTGCTCCCATATTCCTCTATCCTTTTTGAAGATGCAGCTCTCGTGGGGGAAGGACAATATGGCATGATTCATAAAGTCAAGATATCCCACCCGAGATTCAGCAATGAAGGTTTGTGGCTATGCTCTTCAAATTACATGGTGCTAACATACAAACATGAGAAAATGAAGCCATCAATGAAGCCACAGTGTTATCTATTACGCATAGTGGAATTATTAGTCCACTTGGTTTGGCTAGACAATTTTGGAATGGTGGTACATTGGACATGTGGCTAGAAAGAATGAAGAAAGAATACCTAAATGTACCACGAAGCAAAGGTGTGAAGGACACGGAAGGAGATATAACAACCATGAAAACAAATATTTGGAAGTTGATCAACGGCCTATTACAAACAATATCATTTTTTACACACTTGTAATATATGCCATAGCGATCTCCATCCAAGCAACATCTTGTTGCATTTTGAAGATCAACAGGCTTACATCGGATTATGTGATTTTGGTAGAGCGACCTATTTACCAACCAAAAAAAGTTTTTTAAAGCTACCTAATCTAGAAATATCTACTAGAAACGAGTGGATTCGAAAGTACTGGTGGATTGCACACGAATGCATATCCACTAGTCCTCCACCCTTTAATAAGAGTTAGGAGATATTTACAGTTTCGACACTCCTGTTACAACTCCTAAAATATTTATCCCATTGATAAGAATGGGATTTACAAGTTCAAGTATGTTTTAGAATTAGCTTGTGACAAAGATGTAGCAAAAAGAGTAGACACACATGAACTGCTTAGAGTATTCTCGCATCTTACTCGATATGGTTTGAAGATATCCACGACAGATGGATTACGACCATATTGAAAACCATATGTATTCATTTGAATTATCTAGATTAAATGAAATGTTTACATTTGAGTTGAGTGAATTATGTGGAGTAAATGAAGTGCTATCATTTGAGTTATGTGGATTAAATGTTATGGATTCATTTAACAAATGTGAATTAAATCTTGTGGATTCATTTGTATTAAGTGGAGTAAATGTTGTGGTACCATTTGAGTTAAGTGGATGAAATGAAGTGTAATCATTTGTATTAAGTGGAGTAAATATTGTGGTATCATTTGAGTTAAGTGGATGAAATAAAGTGTATATATGGATTAAATAATGTGGATTTATTTGAATTATGTGGAGTAAATGAAGTGCTATCATTTGAGGGATGTGGATTAAGTGTTGTGGATTCATTTAACATATGTGAATTAAATCTTTTGGATTCATTTGAATTATGTGGAATAAATGAAGTGTTTACATTTGAGTTAAGTGGATGAAATGAAGTGTAATCATTTGTATTAAGTGGAGTAAATGTTGTGGTATCATCTGAGTTATGTGAATTCATTTAACATATGTGAATTAAATATTGTGGATTCATTTGAATTATGTGGATTCATTTGAATTATGTGGATTCATTTGAATTATGTGGATTCATTTGAATTATGTGGATTCATTTGGATTCTCTTAAGATAAAATTCATGTTTTTATTTTGCAGAAGTAAAACATGTCAAGAATGCCAGATGTGAATGATGATCTTGATCATACTGAATCTCAAAGGATTTTGTCACAGAAAAATGCTCAATTTGCACAATCAGGATTAGCATTTTTATTCCATCAAGATTTAGAGCAAGAGGGATTAGAAGGAGAAGCATTATCAATGAAAGAAGTAAAAACTCTATGTCCAAATTATTTTGTTCGTGACGTTCTCTTTCGGGTTACATAAAGGGCAAAAGAAACAACACCCTTAAAGCTTTCAGACTTACAACATAAAGGATTAGCAGAAACGCTACTTCGATGCTTTGTGCAAGTTGAGAGATCATTACCAAATAATATTCAAATAGCATTATATTTCATTCAAAAGATTTTTGTACAAGATATTCTTCATCGACGTGTAGATTGGGATGATCGTCCGAAGAATGCAGGTATTGGTTTGGGTCGTCCTCAAAATCAAGCCGAATTTCGTAATGAAGGAAACGAAGGCCCTCTTCCTCGAAAGCGGCCCTACATTTTGATACTTGAAGAACATAATCTTATACATGATTTATCATCACAAGGGGCAGAATTATACAATGAAGGATTAACAATTCCTACATTACGAAGAACAATAGATGATCAACAAAAGAGGATTGATGATCTACAAAATCAATTTTACAAATTTCTATAGATTCTTATGAGAGCAAATATGGAAGACTCACAGAGGCATCATCATCTTTTGATCGCTTTATTGCTGATGAGTTATTGAATCAAGAAAACACTGAGTAGGCAAGCTTTTTTTGTAATCAAAGACATGACTTGTATTCGATTTTGCAATTGAATATAATCATAATATTCATAGTACATCATTTTCTTCATTTCGAATATCATCATCTATGATAGCTACCATGTCATCTATTTCTTCCATGTTTGAACCATCATTATGATCTACATCTAAATCATGATCACTCCATGAATCATTTGTTAAACTTTCATGAGTTTGAAATTCTCCAAAAGTTTGTTGTGTTACTGTAGAAGCTATCTTGGTTGGAGCATGTAACAAATTCATATCACAAAACACATATACCAAATCATTAGCACGTGCTACACTTAAGCGATTTCTTCGTTTTGAATGAAGAAAATCATAGGCACTCCAATTACGCTCACAACTACCACTTGAAGCTGCTACTGAAAGCACTCTCATAGCTATATGTTGCAACTCCACTGCTTCACCTCCATACTCTTTCCACCAAATAGGAGGTGGATGCTTTTGAATCGGTTCAATATGCCATAGATCTCCAAAAGATCCTTCTCAATTTACATATGCTACTCTTTGGTGAAATGCATCTCGACCATCTATACTTGGAACTAATAATTGACATGTGGTTTTGAAGTTTGCCATGACTTCTTTGTTTGACGCTTGACCATTGAGTTGAAATGTTGGATCCAAAATGAATGTTGTTCCATGCAAATTAGTATGCATTTGCATCCATCTCTTCTCTGCTAATGATACAATCTGTGTTTTCTCTCGTAATGAAAATTGATTAAAGTCTTTTACTTTTTGAATAGCTTCTGACATAATCCAATAAAGTTTTCCAATCACAAATTTATCAATATCAACCATTCGTAAAAGTTCCACAAAAGGTTTAGTGATACCAACATTTTTTTCAAGATTACGCCAAAAATTTTGTGATTGTATTAGACACGTACATTTGGATGCTGCAACTCGATAAGAAGAATACTTCTCTAGCCATGCCTCCCATCTTCGATCAGCAATCATGTCTACAAGAGCTGGCTTAACTTCTAATAATCCACTGAGTACAAGGTAAGCAGTTGCAAATCATGTTGCACAAAAATCTAAAGTGCTTTATTGGGAGATTTTGGTCGGAAGAGCGAAGATGAAAACTGATGCTCTCTAATAAATTTGACCACATGATTTGCATCTAATAAGCTTTGTTTAATGAAAGATAATCTACCTATATCTTTCAATAATAAATTTAATGTATGAGCTGCACATGGAACCCAAGTAATGCCTTCATACTTGTTTTGAATTGTAATTCTAGCACTTCGAAAATTTGAGGCATTATCTGTCACTATCGCAGTCACATTCTTCGGACCACCCAAGCACAATATAGCATGTTCATATACCTTTAAAAGAAAAGCCGAACTTTTCTCTTTAAGAGAAGTATCAATAGCTTCTAAAAACATGTTTCCTTTTGGACATATAACCATGAAATTAATCAATGGTTTCTTTTGACAACTTTTCCATCCATCCAATGCTATTGTGCATCCATACATAGGTACATAATCAAGTATTGTTCACTTTAAAATATCTTCAGTACTTTTTTTCACTTTATCTACATACTCTGTTCACATTTTGTTATAATCTGGCATGGTGAAACCTTTTCGTGCATCTTTGAAAATAGGATTACGAATAACATTGAAAGGAATCCCACATGCTAAGAATGCTTGAGTCCATTTAAGATGAAGCTCGAGACAATCTTGCTTTTCAAAAGCTACATGTATAGTATTTTGTGATTTATTGCTGACAATGCATGGTGACAAAGTATTACATCCAACATTTTTACTACATTCACCAACTCCATCTCTTTTTTGATGTAGTTGGAGAAAATGGAGTACATGTATCTTGATTATTCTCAAAAACAGTTTGGGAGACGAGTAGAAATGATCCTCTACTATCATCGACACATCTACTCATTCTTGCACTACACTTGGGCTACTTCGAAAGTGCTGTGAACTACTCATGCTTTTGAATCTTTTTGATGTGATACCTTGAGATTTACATTTGCTTGCATAACTTGCAAAATGTACCCATATATCACTATCTTGATTAAAGCATCCTGCCACATTATTACCTGTACTAAAGAGATGCTCTTTTATTCTTGTTGCATTTCCTACATAACAATGCCCACAACATTTGCATTGTATTGTGGATACTATTTTACCCTCTTGATGAACAATCACATACGACCATTCTTTTCCCTTTCCCATAGTGCTTAGAAATTGCTTTATGAAGACTATATGTCACTCTAGCACAATGGTAAGTACCAACATGAGGAGCTTCACCTCATAAATGTCAATCCGCGGAGACGTGAAGACTAGTATGAAGACTATGAGCAAGTGACGGCACAAGTGCGTGAGTGAAAGCACACAAGCATGCACACACATACACACACACGCAGACAAGGTAAGAGCAAAGAGTGGAACAATGGAAAGCTTCTATTACCAAAGAAATCTCTTATAAAGCTCAGTTCTACAACAAGCTAACCCCAAAAATGAGCTCTCCAGAGCTTTTTATAGTTTTTTGAGTGGTTTTGGCCCTCTCCAGACCTAGTGTTCGGCCTAGTTAGAAATTAGGTTCCAAGGCTTATTTGGGGACTCAAACAGAATCTAAAAATTACGAAAATTGGTAGGATAATACTTCTAATACTCCTCAAGCTCTAGGAATCCTCGGCTTGAGCAAAATGGAGTTGTAAAAATGGAAAATGTATTTACAATGGTTTTTAGTGACAAAAGTCACTATATTTATAGGGATTTCTTCTGAAAATTTGACATGTGCTTCTTGGAGTTCCCTACATGCTCCTTGTTCTTGTATGTCCACTTCATTGATGTGCTTCCATGCTTGTGTGTGACCTTGACTGTCAGCTCCCTACATGCTCCTTCTTCTTGTGTGTCCTTGACTATCAACACTCCCCCCCCCTCTAGAGTCTGTCGTCCCAGACAAACCCTTGTTGTAGTGGTTGTTCCATGTAGTATGTGGAGAGATAGTGTCCATCATGTATCCACAAGAGTGGTCCATCTTCCAATTGTAGCTTGGCCAGTTGTCTGGTTCGTCATTTTGTCATTGCGACCTTTGTATGGACTTCTTCCTTGTATTCCAGCTTGATGGTGTCTTTGTGAGCTTTCAAAAATTGTGAGCTACTCAAAAGAGGTTGTCAATGTTGATTACGAGCAACTCTCGTGGTGGATTGCTTCCTAGCTCTTGTTGTTGTCACCGTGATGTCCTTTGGTTCTTCCAAAGATGGCTTCCCTAGTTTCCATACCAAGTACTCGTGACCCATAATGACTGATGGGTAAGTGCATTGGTGCATGGGTTGGAAGAAGAATGTGCCTTGTGCACAGCCTTGTAATGTAGCCCTATGCATGCATACTTGGGAAATGCATTGGAAGAATTATGGTGCAAGAAGTTGGTTCTTGAGCTAAGTGCTCAAGGCTATGCCGACAAAGATGTTTCCTAATCGATCATGGTTATGTTGTTGTTGAAGCATACAATTCTTACCATGGTGAGAGTTTCGTCGATCTTCAACTCTTCGTGTTGTACTTCCATCATGGTGATTGACTATCAGCTTGCCTGCCATTGTTGATGGCTGTCCTTGTTGATGGTTCACCGGGGGGATTCTTCAAACGCACAATCCTGTTCTTTCTCTCGTCTTCTTCCTCTTCTTCTTTTCTTCTTTTTTTTTTGTGAACAATGGAGTAAAACAAGGAAAAAGGTGTTAGCATCAATAAAATATTTTACATATGTCAGATGTGTCACATGTGCTTGGGATCCTCAATTGTGTTTATGCACAACCATGTAATGTGGCCCTATATTAATGCATACTTTGGAAATGCATGACTTGAATGGTTCAAAAGACAAGGTTATGCCAAAGGCACATGGTTGTTGCATGTCGAGGCTTTCAATATTGTTGGTGGATGTTGATGTAGTCTTTGTTGGAGGTAGCCAGTGGATCTTGAAATGATGTAATCCTTCTTATAGGGATCCATTTCAGGATAGTATTTGGCCCTATAGACATAAGCTCTGTCCTTTGTATCTTTGGGTGGTTTCTGAATTTTGGTATCCAGCGTGATTGGCTCTTTGGCTCTATGGAAGCTAGAGGTACTTTTGGCTTCCACACCCATACCCTTTTTGGTTATCTTTTTATTACCGATGAGGAGATGAATTTATCTTATTTTGGTCTCAGTCCATGGTTTCGACTCTTGCTTCTCCGTGGTTGCTTTGTCGAGATTTTTCTCGTGAAGGAGATCATATTGTTTTGTGCATGTAAGAGTGCCTTGGATACCGACATTTTCAATCGCCCTTGTTGAGTTGTAGCTAATTTCTTTGGCACCCAAATTTGTATGTTATTATGGTCGGCCTTCATCGATTGCTTTGGTACCCAAATCTGTCGGAGACCTTGGGATTGAGCTTTTCCTCGTTTCTTGGTGTTTCTTTTAGCATGGTTAGCTTGCTTCGATGGGAATGGTTGTGGCAAAGCTGGTGGTTGTTCTCCTTTTTGTACCCACATCTGCTTCATGCCCTGAGCTTCTTTCTTCTTGAATTATGTCTATTCTAGTTGATATAGCAGATGTCTTTTTTGCTTGCTTCTTTGGTCTAGTTACGCTTACATTAGTCTGTGAAGAAGAAGAGTGGTTTGCTGGCCTTTGATCTTGTGCTCCCATGATTGAGTCCTTTTGCTTCGTAGGGCTATTGACACACACAACATTTTCTTTGTGAAGATTAGTTTTGGAAGAACAAGGAGAATGTGTGACCTCTAGATTTGTTAGCTGTAATTGTCTAATTCTAATGTCATACATCGTTCATGTACCCAAACTTGAAGAAGTTGGCTTTTAAGGTTTAAGTTGACTGCATGGTCATAGATCCAGTCTTGACCCAAGACAAGTGGTTCTATAAGGTCCTCATCTTCACACACTAGCATTTTGACTCTCATTGGAACTTCTTGAAGATAGATGGGAAGTTCTAGCTCACCCAAACAAGGGGTTTCAACACCTCCCAATCCTATGAGATAGGCTTCAATGGAATTGATGTTCAATTGTAGATCTTGGCAGTATGAAAGTCTAACTGCACTAGTTGTTGCACCTGAGTCAATCAATGCTCTCACAGTCCTTGCATTCTTCCCTTGTCCTACCATGATGTTCACAAATGGACGTCGATCAATTATTCGAGAAGCAATTACACTTGATGTTTGACACATGGCCATGTGGTATCTTGGGACCTCAAGATTGATATCTAGGCCTAGGCGACTTAACTTATTTCTCCTAATGCGTCCTCTAGCCTCTGCCTGTGCTTCTTCTCTAACCCTTAACTACTCTTCTTTTTGCTTCTTAGTAGTGTTGAGTCACATTAGCATATTCTCTATAAGAGGTTCTTCATATAGCTTGACTCGACAACCACTGATATAGTTTGGCAAGATATCACCTTCTAGTGTGGCGAATTGAACTGCACCGCTAGTGGAAATTCTATTAATGATCATGGGTCTGTATCCTCTTTTTTCCAATTTACGGGCATGTTGCTTTAGTGTATAAACCAACACTAGGTCTCCCTCTTTCAATCCTTTATCTTTGATATGTGCATCAAAATATGCCTTTTGCCTTTTCTTTACAACATAGATGCCGGCAGCTGCTCGTAGACTTGTCTCACCTAAGCGTTCTAGATCAAAGATCCTAGAGGAAAACTCATGTCCATTCCACTCATGCTCTTGTGCTACTTTTAAAGTTGGGATTAGGAAGTCCAATGGTAGCACATCATTTTATCCAAAGACCATCTGAAATGGGGTGGCATTGAGTACCGTTTTGTAGGCAACTCGATAAGCCCAAACAGCATGATGAAGTTGTTTGTCCCAATCAGAGCGTTTATTATTTACCAATTTTGTCAATACATTACATAGGATCTTGTTTGTGCTCTCAGCTTGTCCATTAGCGTGTGGATGATAGGGGGAAGACTTCTTATGTATCACCAAGAATTCTTGGAGAAGGTTTTCGATAACTTCATTCAAGAAGTGAGTGCCTCTATCGCTTACTAACTCTATTGGTAATCCATATCTGGTAAACACATTCTCAAATAAGAACTTAGCCATCGTTTGAGCATCGTTCTTGGTTGTGGCTTTTACTTCCACCCACTTTGTGAGGTAATCTGTGGCTACAATAATGTACTCTGCATGGGAGTTTCTAGCTTGAGGGTTGATAGGACCTACAAAGTCTATACCCCATTTTGAAAATGCACGTCCTCCCATCATTGGCCTCAAAGGCATCTCATCCTTTCTAATGGGGTACTGGGCACGTTGGCATGTGTCACATTCTTCACATAGGTATGTGCATCCATATGAAGAGTGGGCCACCAAAGTCCTAAGAATAGAATAGTCTTAATTACTCGATCAGGACCAAAATGTCTGCCTGCAACACTGTTATGGGCAGTCTCTAAGATTTTCAAATAGTCTGATTCATGAACACACAATCTTAAGTAACCATCTTTGCCTCTTTGGTATAGGTTATCGCCTATGAGGACGTAATCTTGAGCTTCTTGCTCCATGCTTCGTTTCCTTGGTAGACTAGCCTCATTGGGTAATGTTCCTGATCTCATGAATTCTACCAATGGAGCACTCCAATCTGGAATTAATGATACATGATAAAGGGTAGCATGCTCCACTAGAGGTTTTTCTTGGCACCCTAGACGATTCTTAATCCACTCATGTATTTCTTTATCCATACTAGATCAATACACTCCTAAACGTTTTAGATTTTGCAGTGTTCGTTGTTTAGAATAGTGATTCCCTAGAAATCCTTTATGGACTTGTTGCAACCAACTACTATGTTCATCATCCTCAACACAACAAGCTAGAACACCTTCCGTGTCTTATATATACATGCTTCCTGCCAATATTTGATAGCTTTGTGACCGTACAATTTCATCCTTGTTCGCCTTCACATTCTTGTTTGCAGGTCCGAAGGTTAGGACAGGCACCAACTTATTTGCCCATTTAGGAACAACTTCTAAATTGAACAGATAAGCATCAGGCAAGTCATCAGACACTCCTTGTGGTGACTCACCTGAAGTGATGCGAGAAAGGTGATCCGCTCTAAGGTGGGTCTTACCTTTCCTAACAACCACTTCAAAGTCATATTCCATTCGTAAGAGGAACCATCTTACTAAGCGTCCGGTATTGCAAGGTTTATTGACCAAGTATAATAAGGCTTGATGATCGGTGAAAAATTTGAACTTGTTGGCCAATAGATAATGTCTAAACTTCTTCACAGCATATACCATGCCTAAACCTTCTCTTTCGGTTGTGGTGTAGTTTCGTTCAGCAGCATTCAATTGCCTGCTAGCATATGCTATAGGAAAATCTAAATTCCCTTCACGAGTTGGTTGTGACAGCACACATCCTATTGCATAATTGGATGCATCCACGTATACATGGAATGGCTTATTCCAATCAGGAGTGGTTAGTATTGGTGTTGTGCACAAGCGTCTCTTCAGCTCATTGAAGGACTTCTCGCATTCGTCGTTCCACTCAAAATTTGTCAGCAAGGCATAAAGAGGTTTAGCTATGATCGCATACATGTGGATAAACCTACGATAATATCCACAATGGCCCATAAAGGCTTGTACCTCTTTAATGTTCCTTGGTCTTCGCAACTCTACTATGGCTCTTACTTTGTCCTCATCTATTGATATTCGATTCTTAGAAACAATGTGACCTAAGATTTTACCTTGTCGTACCATGAACACACACTTCTCTGGGTTCAAACACACTCGATATTCTCTACATTTGTTGAAGATATGTCTGAGCTCAAGGATGTGGTATCTTCTTTCTTGGGAATGAGAACATAAATCATCCACATATACTTCTAAGCTCTTTTGCAAGAACTCTTTGAAGACATGACACATAAGCTTTTGGAATGTTGCAAGTGCATTGGTGAGCCCAAATGGCATCACACGAAATGCAAAGTTTCCCCATTCTGTGGCAAAAGTTGTTTTGTGTTGATCTTCTGGGGCAATGGCCACTTGATTGTAACCTGAAAATCCATCAAGGAAGCTTTAAACTTCCTTGCCTGCAACACACTCCAATAAATATTCATTGATTGGAAGCGGATAACTATCTCTTATCGTGGTAGTATTGATTTTTTAAGATTAATACATACGCGCAACTTTCCATTCTTCTTGGGCACCACAACGATGGGGGATACCCATTCTGTATGTTCAATCTCATAGATAAATCCAACTTCAATCAATCTATCAATTTCTTCTTTTATTTTAGCTGCATAGGTGTCATTATATGTGTAGGGCTTCTGTTTGGTGGGCTTGGCATCTTCTATCATGGGGATTGTATGAGAACAAATCTTCGGATCTACTCCCTTCAAGTCTCTATAGTGCCATGCAAACATGTCCCTATATTCCCTTAATAAGGCTACCAACTCTACTTATTCTTCTTTACTTAGTTCATCTCCTATATACATACATCTCTCTTCGTTCTCTTCGGTGGTGACTACAATTTTTTTGGTCTTTTCTTTGTTATCATATGCTTCTCCTGTTGTGGCCCCTCTCTTAGGCATTCGTACCAAAATCTTTCAGTCTTCAATTTCGTACTTCTTGAAATTCTCTGGTACTTCAAACAATGGTTCCTCCTCTTCCTGTTTCACTAATTTTCTTTTCTTTTTCTTTTGATC
Source organism: Ceratopteris richardii (assembly GCA_020310875.1). Taxonomy (NCBI): domain Eukaryota; kingdom Viridiplantae; phylum Streptophyta; class Polypodiopsida; order Polypodiales; family Pteridaceae; genus Ceratopteris; species Ceratopteris richardii. The sequence goes on along the minus strand of CM035421.1, from coordinate 104,707,327 downwards.
ACCCTCACTTCCATTCTTTGAATTTATCATTTTGATGCTTGTGAGAGGTTCTTCTTCTTTTTGTGTAAATACGCCTATGTCTTCTAGATAGTGCTTCTATGAAATAAAGCAACTATCCATCACAATGGACTCTAGATCGTCATCATTCTCTTCTTCTTCTATGATGTCACTAGGGTCACATTCTTCTAGCAAGGGCTGACACATGAACACTGACATATCGTATCCCTCCTCATCACAATGAGGTGCCCATTGTTCTTCATTGACAACAATGTCCATGGTAGCTAAGATTTCTACCCAACCATGAGGCTCAAATTCCTCATCTGGAAAGACCACTGGTGTATAGGCTCGGTCTGTAACTGGTCTATCTCCTGGGGAAGTTCCTTTTTCTCTTGCCTTTAAGCATTTTTCCTTTTCCTTTGCGACCTTACACATCCACAAATGAGTATCTTCATGCATCCATGATGTATCAGATGAACTTTTAGAATGCACAGAGATTGAATCTTCTTGCTCCTTGTGGATAGAATTCCATTGTAGGGTTGGTACATCTCTGAAGGTGTAATCCTTCAAATTGACCTTGGTTGTAACCCCTAAGAGTCAAAAGTTGAAATTAAATGTCAATCCTATAGAAGCATATCTCATCAGATTGGGAGGCGTGGAGACCCCTTGCATGGGCGAGGTGAAACTTCCCCTCTACATTCAAGATGTTTTACTGATAGTTAAAGTACTAGTGTGTCAAGATGAGGATCTCACTGAGCCTCTTGTCTTGGGTCAAGATTGGATTTATGACCATGCAGTCAACCTGAACCTCAGAAGTCAACTTCTTCAAGTTTGGGTACATGAACAATGATTACATTAGAATTAGAAGACTGCATGCTCACAGATCATGGCACCACACACTCTCTTAGCTCCTCTAAGACTAATCTTCACGAGCAAGATGTTATATGTGTCAAAAGCTCTATGATCCAGAAGGACTCAATCATGGAAGAACAGTCGCAAAGGCAAGCAAACCCTCCTTCTTTTTTGAAGAGTAAAGCATCCATAGTAGTTCAACCTAAGCAGCACGCACAACAATTCAAGTCAACTGCTATAGCAAATAGAAAGACACCATTCAACAAGAAAGCAGTTCGGGGCATGAGGCAGATCTGGGTACGCAAAGGAGAGCAACCACCAGCCTTGCACCCACAAACCCCATCCAGGCAAGCCCACCAAGATAGAAGACAAAGGAAGAAGCTCGGACAAGCTCAACCACAAGGTATCCACCAAATTTGGGTGCCTAAGAAATTAGTTGCAGCGCAACAGGGGCGATTACACATGTGGGTACCCAGGAAGCTCTTACGTCTGCAACAAGCTATGCTCTCCCATATGCGAAAAGTCTCAAAAAAGAAGCCAAGGCGAGGAAAAGGTCAGAACCAGACACCAAGAACAAAAGAAGACCAACTAAACTCCCCAACGCGAGTCAGGAAACCAACCACAATGGTATGGGTTTGGAAGCCAAAAGCATCAGCGGCCCCTACAAGACCAAAGTGCCAACCACAAGGGAAACCAGCCAAGGATGACTAGGCCGAAGGTGCTCACTTCACAGTCGCAGATCGTTCTCAAATGGATCCCTGTAAGGAGGAAGGATCGGTTGTCATCTCGAGATCCAATGGATACCTCCACGATAGATGGCATCAACATCCGCAAATAACATCGAAAGCCTCAACGAGTGACAACCATGTGCTCCTTGCACAACGCAGTCTTTTGCACCATTCAGGTCATGCATTTCCAAAGTATGCATTAATATAGGGCCACACTACATGGCCGTGCATAGACACATTTGAGAGTCCCATGCACAAGAGCACATTGACATATGTCAACTATTTTTTCTGATACTAACATCTGTCTTCTTGTTTGGTGACATTGTTCCTTCAAAAAAAAAAAAGAGGAAGCACTTTTTCCCAGGTTTGGCTCATGAAACATGACAGAGTCATGCTTAGTTGAAGGTGGAACTATTGATTACTAGGCATTTATCAGTTTGGATAGAAGTGTGTCTCGGCTAGCAGATGATATAATTGCTGCCTTATCTGGTAGATGTCAAGAACTTGGCACGAACATGACATCCACAACTATGGTTTTCTCTTACCATGGTAGGAGTGAAGAGCTTGAAGGTCCGCAACTTGAGTGATGCTTAACTACTGCATGTACGAGAGCATCCACGAAGGTATCTGCAAGGGGTAGTTCTGGTACCCCACAAATCTTTGTATCCTTGCATTTCTTAACAGTATTGAGTCGAGTTAGCATCTCTTCTGTCAAGGGTTCTTGATATAACTTGACTCTGCATCCGCTGATGTAACTAGGAAGAACATCCCCTTCCAGTGTAGCTAATTGCACTGCTCCACTAGTTGAGATCCTATTTATGATCATAGGTCCATAGCCACGCTTCTCTAATTTTCTCGCATGTTACGTCAGGGTGTAGACTAAAACTAAGTCTCCTGCTTTCAAGCCTTTATCCTTCACATGGGCATCAAAGTATGCCTTCTCTTAGCTGCATATATTCCAGCTGCAACTCTTAGTCTTGTTTCACCTAGTCGTTCTAGATCAAAAATCCTCGAAGAGAGTTCATGACCCGTCCACTCATGCTCCTGTGCTACTTTCAATGTAGGTATCAAAAAGTCCAATGGTAGCACTGCATTTTGACCAAACACCATCTGAAAGGGTGTGGCTTGGAGTACCGTTTTATAGGCAACTCTATATGACCAAACAGCATGGTGTAGTTATTTGTCCCAATCAGAGCGTTTATTATTCACTAGTTTTATCAACACATTGCATAGAATCTTATTTGTGCTCTCAGCCTGGCCATTAGCTTGTGGGTGATAGGGGGCAGACTTCTTGTGTACTACCAAGAATTCTTGAAGAAGATTTTCAATAACTTCATTCAAGAAGTGAGTGCCTCTATCACTTACTAGCTCGATAGGTAGCCCGTATCTAATGAACACATTCTCAAATAAGAACTTAGCGGTCGTCTGAGCATCATTCTTTGTCGTAGCCTTAACCTCTACCCATTTGGTTAGATAATTTGTGGCCACAATAATGTATTCGGCATGTGAACTCTTGGCTAGGGGATTAATAGGGCCTACAAAGTCTATTCCCCACTTAGAGAATGCATGTCCATCCATCATAGATTTCAATGGCATCTCATCTTTGTGTACAGGATACTGAGTTCGCTGACAAACCTCACACCTCTTCACATAGGTATGTGCATCCATGTGAAGGGTTGCCCACCAAAGTCCTACAAATAATATTGCTTTGATCACCCGATCTGGTCCAAAATGTCCTCCTGCTACACCTTGGTGAGCAGTTTCCAATATCTTGAGGTATTCGCTCTCATGGACACATAATCTGAGGTAACCATCTTTACCATGCTTGTATAGATTATCACCAATGAGTGAGTAATCTAGGGCTTCTTGTTCTAGACTTTTTTGTCTGGCCAATGTCATATCTTGAGGGAATGTTTTCGTCCTCAGGAAGGCTACCAATGGTTCACTCCAATCTGGTATTAGAGACACTTGGTATAGTGTATCATGCTCCACATGTGGTCTAATATGACAGACTGGGCATTCCTTACACAACCTATGAACATCTGCTTCCATAGTTGGCTAGTGCACTCCAAGTCTCCTTAGTGTTTGTAAGGTTCTTTGCCATGAATAGTGTTGCTCTAATGCACCTACGTGTGTTAATTGCAACCACTTAACGTACTCATCCTCTTCCACACAACAAGCTAATATCCCTTGATCTGTGTGCTTGTACATACTTCCTGCCATGATTTGGTATTTTTGGGCTTTTATTATCTCCCTATCTTGTGTGTTTATTACTGGGTGGTTAGGCTCGTATGTCAACACTGGCACTAATGGCTTAGTCCACTGAGGTACCACTTCCAAATTAAACAAGTAAGCATCAGGAAGATCATCTGATACTCCTTGTGATGCTTCTCTGGATGTGAGTCTTGAGAGGTGGTCCGCTCTCAAGTGAGTCTTACCTTTCCTCACTACGACTTCAAAGTCATACTCCATTAGCAAGAGAAACCATCTTACTAATCTACCTGTATTGCATGGCTTGTTCACGAGATATAACAATGCTTGATGGTCAGTAAAAAATTTAAACTTATTTGCAAGCAAATAGTGTCTAAACTTCTTAACCGCATATACCATGCCTAATCCTTCTCGTTTAGTGGTGGTATAGTTTCGTTCAGCTGCATTCAATTGTCTACTAGCATAGGCAATTGGAAGATCCATATTACCTTCACTAGTAGGTTGTGCGAGTACACATCCAATAGCATAATTGGATGCATCTACATGAACATGAAAGGGCTTATTCCAATCTAGTGTGGTCAAGATTGGTGCTGAACACAATCTTCTTTTGAGCTCGTTGAAAGAGTCTTCACATTCATCAGTCCACTCAAAGTTAGTCAAAAGTCTGTACAGAGGCTTGGCAATGATGGCATACATGTGTATAAAGTGTCGGTAATAACCACAATGCCCCATGAAAGCTTGTACTTCCTTGACATTCTTTGGCCTAGGTAGTTCTGCGATGGCTCTTACTTTCTCTTCATCAGTGGATATGCCATTCTTTGACACTATGTGTCCTAGAATCTTGCCTTGCCTGACCATGAAAGCACACTTTTTTGGGTTCAGGCAGACTTGATATTCTCTACATTTGTCAAAGATTTGCCTAAGTTCAGGTATATGAGTTTGTCTAATGTTGGAATGAGCACAAAGATCATCAACATAGACCTCTAAATTCTTCCTCAAGAACTCTTTAAACACGTGGCACATCAATCTTTGGAAGGTTGCAAGAGCATTGGTAAGCCCGAATGGCATTACCCAAAAAGCAAATATGCCCCACTCTATGGCAAAAGCCGTCTTATGCTGATCTTCTGGAGCAATGGCTACCTGATTGTAGCCAGAGAACCCATCAAGGAAGTTGTACACTTCCTTGCCTGCTACTCTCTCTAGTAGATGCTTAGTGATAGGAAGCGGATAGTTATCTCGGATTGTGGCTGCATTAACCTTCTTCAAGTTAATGCACACATGTAGCTTTCCATTCTTCTTGGGCACCACTACAATGGGGGATACCCACTCACTGTGCTCAATTTCATAGATAAATCCAGCTTCCACCAAACGATCTATCTCTTCTTTGATCTTGGTAGCATAATTATCATTATGTGTATGGCTTTTGTTTTGAGGGTTTGGCATCTGAGGTCATGGGGATAGTGTGTGAGCATATGTCAGGGTCCACACCTTTCAAGTCCTTGTAACTCCAAGCGAATACATCTCTGTATTCTCTTAGCAAGGCTATCAACTCATACTCTTCTTCTTCCGTCAGGTCATGTCCTATGTAAGTGCATCTTTCTTCTCCTTCTTCTATGGCCACAACTATTTTCTTGGTGGTTTCTTTGTTATCATAGGCCTCTCCTGATTGTGCCTCATGCTTAGGCATTCTTATCATGACTCTCCTGTCGTCTATCTCATACTTCTTGAAATTGATAGGAACCTCAAACAAAGATTCTTCTTCTCCTGGTGTGACCTCTTTTCTTCCTTTTCTTACCTTCGCTCTTGGCAGTCACTCGGGTGGTTAACCTCACATCATTAGTAAGCTCTTCGTGTCTCTAGGGTTGAAATTCTACTTCATAGAAGTATTCTTCATCTGATGCAAAAGGTGGGTCCATAATGATTGACTCTAGATCGGAGTCACTCGCATCCTAAAATGCATCAGGGCTAGGTTCGCATTCTTCTAAAACCGAATCTCCCATGATTGGCTCTATTGAGAAAACTGAAATGTCATAGCCCTCCTCGTCATAGTGGGATGTCCATTGTTCTTCATTGATGGCATTGTTGATAGAATTTCCGCCCATTCGTGGGGTTCAAATTCTTCGTCAAGAAATACTACAGGTGCATAGGCTGGGTCTTGAATTGATCTATGTGTTTCCTTCGCACCTACCTCTCTGGCTTTTTCTCTCTTCTCCTCTTCTACTACCACTTTGCACATCCATAAGTGGGTGTCTTCATGCATCCATGAGGATCCTGATCCTATGGAATGCACCAATTCCGTATCATCTTTTGCTCTATGGATGGGATTCCATTGGAGAGGAGGGACATCTCTATGAGAGTAATCTTTGAGATTCACTTTGGTCGTAACACCTAAGTGTTGCAAATACAAGGAATTGGTTCCCCAATCCTGTACCACTTGCAACTGTCGCATAAATGGTCTTCCCAAAATCATCTCATAGGCATGGTTCTTGGTAAAGTCACATATAGCAAAAGTATGTTCAAACTCTACACCACATGTAGTGAGAGTTATTCCTTCTAACAGCCCTAAGGGTCTCTCTATGTGACCGTCAGCCATCTGCAATTTCATCCTCGTGGGCCTGAGTGCTGGCTTGCCCCAACACTTCCATAGGGAAGTGGTAGCAATTGCAACTTCTGCAGCTGAGTCCAGAATTGCCTTGGTTGTGTATCCTTGATGGGTGATGGGGAGGTAGGTGTTTCCTTCTTCTCCTTCACTCATATCTCCTATCTTATCTAGAGGAATTTCTGGCACTGTTCTATGAGAACCTACCTGAGAACGCGGTTTAGCTACCTCTGGCACTTGTTCGGCTACATGTTTCCACAGTTCTGGATTAACCTGGAGTAGCTCTTCTAAAGTGAGATTGCACTGCACTTTAGTATTCTTCACTAGCTCCATGTTCCTAGGTATGAATGAGTCTTCATTTCGTACCATGACCGTGGGTGCTCTCATACAAGTAGACTTAGCTCCCCATGGGCCTGTGAAGTGGGGTAATTCATGTAAAGAATTAGACTCAAAGTCTAGTCTCTATTGAGATTGTGCACTCTCCTGCTCTCCATAAATGGAGGGAATATCTTGTGGGAATTGATCATGCGCGTCATCCACAAGTTCAAAGGGAGGAGGGACTTCACTCTCTTTAGCCCATTTCTCTTCTTGAATCTCTCGCAAGAACTCTGGTGTGTACCTATTCATAGAAGACGACGTGTCTGGTTTTGTGGAGTTAGGCACATAGGCTTCCTGGGTAGGAAGGCTTACTCTTCCACTTGCCTTGCCCTTATTTGGAGGGGTAAGTTCCTTTTCTGATTGTGCAATTAGCCTCTCCAATCTTTCTAGCAATCCATCAAAGTGCAACTGCGTCTGAGCTGAACTAGAGATGTTAAAGAGGCGACTGGCCTCAAACATGGTTTGAGCCAATTCCACCATTTTAGCACAGATTTTGGTTCGTTCAAGTTCTAGTTCCGCTCTAGGGTAACACTTTTCATGATCAATTACATTTGGCCCTTCTTGGATTCTGGCTTGATATGCCTTAAGCATCATATTTAGGTCCTCGAGAGTGGGATCTGCAAATACTGATCCTACTCTAGGGGGTGGTGGGGTTGCATGAGGCGGGTTAGAAGGTGGTGGATCGGATGGAGATGGGAATGGTGGTGGTGGGGTAGTGTGAGAGGGAGGTTGAGATGTAAGTTCAATTATCTTGGCTTTCATTTCTCTTAGGCTTTCCTCGAGTTCACTCATCTTCTTTGCCCATTGTCTTTTCCTTCTCTCGCATCTATCCTTCCAGGCTCTCGTCCTCTTCTTGGTTATGCTCTCCATTTCGCTAACCTCAGAGCTCTTTTCCTGGCCTACGCTTTGGTTTTGTTGTGCAGCTTGAGCTCTAGTGACCACTTGCACTGGTGCAGTGGAAGACACACTCCCTGTGGAGTCTACAACCAACCCAATAACATTGATAGGAGTGATTTTTGGCATATTATTGGGGTTCTTTGGGCAATCTCGTAAGAGATGCTCTTTTTCGCAATCTTGACAAAAACCTTGAATTGTCACTGATTGGGGTTGTGTAGGGGCAGGCATTGGGCAATCACGAATGAGGTGATCTCCCTGACATTTGTAGCATGGTCCTCTCGGGAATGGGGGTCTTACCTGCCTAGGTTGAGGTCGAGAGTTGGGGTTTGCATACATGATATTTGCGTAATCTGGCTCCCAACTAGATTCACTCGGTTCTTCACTATAGTAGGACTCACCATGTTCAGGAGACTGCATGTAATAAGCCTGGGGGCTATCAATGTGTGTAGAATCAAAGCTATGGTCACTAGGGTCACTTTCTGAAAGTAATGGAGTTATTGGGACTATGGCTCTATTCAAATTTTCTTCAGCAGCTGCATACTTTACAGGAATCACATTGGTTGGGGTAGGAGGTTGTTGAGCTAACACAGGTTGAGGTCTTTGTTGATTTTGGTAGGGTTGTTGATAAGGTTGTTGTGGCCTACCATATTATTGTGGAGGGTACTGGTTCTGGTATCTTGTCTGTTGTGGATATGGCTGAGGGTAGGTTTGCCTAACTGCTTGCTTATTATAGGGGCAATCTTGCGCGGTGTGATTTGTGTATCTCCGTTCTATGGTGCAGTATTGGCTACTAGGATTCACTTGGGGTTGAGCCATGATGGGACATACGTTCGCCATATGGTCACCTCCACAAGTATAGCACCGCTTAACTAGGGCAAATCTTGGGATTTGTTTGCTAGAGACACCTAGTTTTCCAGCTACTTTCTTAGCGAGTTCCTCGATAGATGTGGATTGCGAGGAAGAGAGGCTAGTGGAACTATCTGAATCTTTGTAGATTTTTGAAAGTTCTAATTCCTCCCCTAGGTTATCTTCTATGTCAATGCACATGCGTACACACTCTTCTATGGTCCTAGGTTCCTTCAAGTACACATATGATCTCAATTTGGTACTTAGAAGTCCATCTAGGAATAAAGCCACTTGTTTGGCTGGTGTGGGTAACTCAGGAACAGGGCATCTCTCAAGATATTGCCTAAATCTTCTGCCTACAAGTCTAACAGTCTCTTGAGGGGTCTGCTTGAAGCTATGAATAAGTGAGGAAGTGTTATGCCTTATGCCACTCTTAGAGACCTTTCTCTGCTGGTAATTCTTGAGTCCTATTAGGAAAACTAGTCTAAATTGTGTGACTAAATTGACTAGTCAAAAGGTGTTCGATTCCAATGATTGATAGCTCATTGGAAATTCCTTAGCGTCTATGTTATATAATTAAAATGAAATGTTATTTGAGTTTGGTAATCGAGAGCTATAATAGTTTTAGTGAATAGTGGTATGAGAGGAGCTAAGTCTTGGGCAGGGTCCAAGCTTTGTGTTGTGCATAGGAGGAAAAATCTTCCATAAATTTACACATGAAGATTTTAACAAAGTCATGAATATTTCATTTCTGAAGTGTTTCTACACACCAAAGCACTTTTCTATTATGGAACTTCTCACTTGTTTCGAAATTGAATTTGATGAATTGACTTCATTTGAGGGAAAATCATTGGTTCCTAAGTATCACTATTCTTACAAGCAATTGATAGAAAACTATATGAAGAACCATATCTTTTTTTTTTTAATTAGAAATGTGAAAATCATGTAAATAAGGATGGAAAACATGCAAAACTTTGATTGAAAAGCATGCAAGAATGAAACAAACTATATATGCAAGGGTGGATATGGAGACAATGTTTGAGGAAACATCAAAAATCAAGAAAAAAGAGGATTCATCATCTAAACCACAAGGAGACCAATATAATGTGAAAAACCTTGTGCCTAATATTGTGAAACAATTTATTGATACAAAATTGAATATGCAGCAAAATTTGATCCCTTTGCAACGTTAGCTTCACATATTCACACCTCACTATAAGGACATGCAAAAAAATATCCACCATCTGAAAATTGGAGATGTATTGGGTGTGAATCTTTTGGTCACTTTCACTTTGATTGTGTCGACTTTCGAGATGATTTGAAAATGAAATTGTTTATTAGCAAAGTAATGAAATTTATATGACAAGATAAGGGCACGACTAGATTTTGGTCAAGGAGGAATGGAAACCCCCTACAAGGCTTCAAAGTCTAATATGATTCATGTAGATCCACGAACATGTGCATGTCTTGCTTAGAGAAGTTCATGTGATTTACCTTCCTTCTCTCGTTCTATTGTTTCTAATGATAATGGATTTATGTCAATATCAAGTCAAAAATTCATGAATTTATTGTACGGGAAAAAAATCGTCATTCATGATTCTATGTGTGTGATCAAGGGCAACATGATGCTTTAGTGGAGGAAAATCAGCATTGGACAAATGATGACGATGATTCTAAACAAGGAAAAATAGGAGACAAACTTCTATGCCATGAAAGCTCCAAAAGATACTTTTAAGGCAACAATCCAACCTACCTCTATGGCTACACTAATGGAGTATGATATTAGACCTAAGAAAGGAAAGCATGACATGCTATGAATTGAATAAAAGCTTTCTCAAATGAAGGATCTCTCTAATGTTTTTGAAAACAAGCTCTTGAAAGCAGTGTGAGTATATCAATCACTGAATTGCTTGGTGTCTGGAATAAAGAGTTCCAGAAGTTTTAATCAATCTATTAAATATTGCCATCCAGTTGACAAAGATATTGATGCCAAAGAAGATGGGAAATTAAATGATTTGATATCTTAGACTAAAAAAGACATCAAGAACTAATACTCTTTATCCTATCCATCATCTTGAGTCTTCTTTCCACTCTAAATCTATCCCATCAAGTCATTATTCCAGTAGACATTGGGCTCGAGAAACAAAAAAAAGTGTTCACACATTGGATCGAGTAGGAGGACTTGTACTGGCCTGAGTAGATCATGGGTTTGAGATCAATTTAATGTCTATAATATTTTATGACAAAGGTGAATGGCCTTTGGAGCCTGAGCTTGGATGGAAAATTTGAATAATTAATCACATGGAAAATGAAATCTATGGGGCTTGCCCATGTGTCACCAAATCTTGTAGTACAAGATCCCATCTCCTATCATCTTGTATCTTGTTCATCTCTATTAACGGAGATATTGTTATTCTATCAAGGGAGATCTTGTTCATACCTAAGGTCCAAGGTTGTGGGGTATCTTGCTACTTGTTTAGAATTTCTATCTATAACTACGATTTTAGGTTGTGGGATCCCTTATATATTACCAATCTCTAAATTTTGTACTTGTTAATCTTGGGTTGTGGGACATCTGTGTTAGTTGGATATTCTTGTACCATATTTCCTTGTGTGGGTTGTCTTGTAATCAGATATACATTCCAATAATCTTATGTCTAGTCTAGTCTCATATGATACAATCTCGTGCTTCCTTAACAACTCAAGGGTCAAGTGCAAAAACAAGTTCTATTATTTAATGACTACCTTTCCACTATAGTGTGCAAACTTACTTCAACCTCACTCCTCAAATGAGCTTAGAACTGAGTTTTGTGCTCAAACTTAGGTTATCTTCCTTGATATAATGGCAAAAAAAGTCCATCTACATAGACTCACAAGGTTTGAAGAGCCGAAACATCAAAAGGTTAAGTGACATTATGGTGATAGATTGATACAACACTTAAACTATTAATTTGGAGTAACAACCTGGCTCGTGCATGGAAACATGACTCTAGTACAATGATGGTGCAAACCTAAAGCTCATGTGTCCCACAAATACCTTCTATCCTTCCTCAAACACAAGATTCACTCAAACTTGTTTTTTATGATTGCAAAGATCTCTTGACAAGAATATACTCTTGGCGAACGTTCAAATGATCAAACACCCTCTAGAACACTATCACGAGGAACACCCTGTAAAAAATATGGAAAAGAGATGTTCAACTAACTTTGGAAACATGCCCCAAGAGTACTCTAGAGAAAAGTCTCTTGCTCTCGTCGATAAGAGAATCAAGAACATAATCATGTTCCCCCTTTTTGCCATTCGTTCATATTTGTATTCGAAAGTGTCAAGTCTTTTTTTTTTTAAATGGAGGTTTGGCAAGTGCCTACTCCCTCGAGCTTTGAAATAACAATTGTACAAGTGAATGGGCATAGTACCTGCAGGATCCCCCATATCTCACAAAACAAGGATTCGATAAAGGTATAAACGGTTATATCTCGTTTAAACTGGCCAAAGCCATTACATGTCCAACTTGAGGGTAGAGCACAAGACCTCGGTTTCAAGAATTTAATGCCAAATCAACTCATCTATGGATCTTGAACAAGTAAAAAAAAATCGATACTTCCAATCCGCAAGAAGCTAATGTCAAACCAACCCACCCACTGAACGTGGACAAGTAAAAAGAAATCGATACTTCCAATAACTATGAATGAATCAACCTGCTTTGTAAACTGCCTTTGCCTTCGTTTTTTTCTTTTGGACGTTTGGTAAATATCTTCTCCTGCTCGTGTTTCTAGACCTTCGAATTAAGGAAAAATAGGCGTGGGATTTTACCTCTGGGCCTTGGGTTTGTCAAATTGTCACGCCTGTTCTATAGCGGTGACGGTGATGCGCCTTATCCATAGATACTCCATGGAGAACTACAACTACCAAATTATACAGTGGTCATATTTATCATACTCCAAAAGCCAGGATTTATGGACTCTCTACTGTTTAGGAAGCAAGTATTTACTCTGTCTTTGCTGGTAGTGGTGGCTTTGCTTTCCGCGATTTCTGTTCATGGGCAGGATAGTAACCCAGTCATTCATGTGAGTGAAAATGACGAGATTGGCGTAGAGCATGTTAGTGGTTGGCATGGCTGCAGTGGCGGCTGCGGAAGGTCTGCATATAGTCGTTTGGTGTACGATGATGATAAGGCCAATATACGACCAGATCTTGATAAGAGTAAAGGCTGCCAGATCGGTTGTGAGAGTGATAAAGGCTTGAATCTAAAAGATCATAGCGATAGGCACAGCAAGAACAACGTTGATGATGATGAGGATGATGATGAGTATCAAGCTACTCATGGAGATTCAGGTGGAAATTATGCTCAATATGAGCAGCGGGTCAAGTACAAAAAGCCCTCAGGAAGCCATGAATATTGTCGTGGAAAAACATGTAGATCCGGAAGAATCACTGAATCCGAACAGGGTTCTGAAAAGGCCCAGTCACACGGAAAGAGATTCAAGTATAGTATGAGTGGTGAGCCTCACATTCAAGGTGGTGAGCCTCACATTCAAGCTCGCTTCTTAGCAACTGTGGT
>CM035421.1:104676757-104679257 GCA_020310875.1 Ceratopteris richardii | reverse complement strand
ATTTTACTGCTTTATCATCCAATTTTCTGCGTTGTTGTTCAGGCACTAAGGCATATGCCAAACAACCAAAAACACACAGGTGAGCAACAGATGGCTTGCAATCATGCCAAGCCTCATATGGAGTGATAGACTGCAGCGCTTTAGTGGGACACCTGTTAAGTACATATGCTGCACACATGACAACCTCAAGCTAGAAACTATGTTGTAAAGCTTGACTCTTGACCATACACCTCGCCATCTCCACGAGTGACCTGTTCTTTCGTTCAGCAACTCCATTTTGTTGAGGTGTATACGACACTGTACACTGGTATTTTATCCCACGTTCAGCCAGAAATGCATTAAAATCAGAAGACATATATTCCCCCTCTCGATTTGAACGGAGTGTGCCCATTTTACATGCTGATAGATTTTCAATCAAAACCAAAAACTATTTGAAGCACATGAACACTTCGGACTTTGCCTTCAATGGATATACCCATACATGCCTAGAAAAATCATCGATGAAAGTCATGAAGTAAAGATAATTTCCAAAAGAAGGCGTCTGCATAGGACCACAGACATCACTATGTACAAGCTTCAATTTCTGAGTAGCCCGAACTGAACCATCTTTTGGAAATGAGGAACGCTGCATTTTGCCCAAAATACAGCCTTCACAAACATGTTTTCCAGTGCCTCAAGTTTGGGCAAAGAGGATACCATTTCAAATTTTTGCAGGCGTAGCAAACTAGCAAAATTCAGATGACCAAAGCGTGCATGCAAAAGTATTGCATCTGACATAGCCTGAGAATCATGTACGGCACATGCCGAATCATTCAGAGATCTTTCATAGTCTATGAGCCTATACAGCCCACGACATAAAATGCGAGAAGCATTAATCACATCGCCATTTGACAGATCATGAACTGTACACCTGTCATCAACAAATTTCACAACCAAGCCAATCTTGGCTAATGCAGAAACTGATAACAGGTTCTTCTTGAACCCTGGCACAAATAAAGCATCTGACAAAGTGAAAGAACTTCCATGAGCAGTAGTCATCTTACTAACTACCATAACAGGTTAAGAAGAGTTGCTGGCGCATGTAATAGTATTCCCCGTGGGGGAATGCTCGAGTGAAGAGAAGAAACTGCGCTGCGAGGTAATATGTTTGGTCGCCCCACTGTCAAAATACCAAACATCTGAGTCTACTGCAGACATGCACTCCTCATGAGAAGATGGGTCAAAACTGCAGACAGTAGTAAACACCCATTCTTCTTCTTGCACAAGATTAGTAGACTCTGTTTTTGGTGTGGAGGCCTCTACAACAACCATTCCAGCCTCTTTCTTCTTTGTCTCTTTAGCAGCCAGTTTTTGACAGTTCTTTATGATATGATCATTCCCTTTACAGTACTTGCAAAACAATTTCTGCTTTTTTTATTTCTTCTCATTTTTATCTTCCTTCTTCAAATGTGCAGCATTTGCAGATTTCTGCTTACTAGTTGAAGAGCTCCATTTTCCTTTGCCTTTCTGACTAGCAAAGAAAGCTTGATCTGCAACACGCATAATGGATCCATTCTGCTTGGACTAATCTTCCTACAACAGAATAGAGACTAACTCCTCAAATGACAAGGCATTTGGATTGCCTTTCATCATTAACTGAAGAGTAGAAGCAAAACTCTGATATGAATCAGGAAGACCATTCAGAATGATCTGCACAAGTGAGCTATCTGGTATAACCTATCAGTAGAAATCAACTGTTCCTTCAAGTCTTTGATCTTTGTTAGAAAACTGTCCATAGAATCACCTTCATTCATGTGCTCACTCTCCAACTGTTTTCGGAGGTAAGCAATACGAGCCTCATTCTTAGCCTGGTACAATGTGGTAAGAGTATCCCAAGAATCCTTAGGTGTTCTGCAAGAGCGTACGTGAGGAATAATGGCACGTTTGACAGACAAAGCTATCAATGAATGAGCTTGGGAATCTCTGCTATCCCAACGAATCTTCTCTGCAGTAGGTGCAGCAGAAACCGAACCACGAACAGGAGTATGCAGAATATCATCATCTTCGACACCTTCTGCCTCAGCTTCTGTACCTGCAGTTGTAACACTTGGAGGTGTGATAGGACGTTTTTCAACACCCTGCACAATGTTCCACAGTCCTTTTGCAACCAATACATGTCGCATCATATAAGCCCATAACGGGTAGTTGGTACCATCCAACTTATCCTCAACAACCAACATACGAAATACATCACTGCTTTCAGCGATGGCTGGTGACTAAAATACTTTGATGCAGAAAATTGACTGGATCTCAAAAAGTTAAACAGAACTGCCTAGACGAATTCTGCTAGACCTGTAGCAGACTTCGAGACGCTTATATTGGTGAACAGAAACTGGTGTATATCTTTGGCACAAAAAGACGAAATTGCCTGCACAAGCGCTGTGATAGTGAGTTTGGAGGCCGAAACGAACTCATATCGTGATTTCGGCTGAGTATGCTCACCGAAATTCGTGCGATTCTG
>CM035421.1:104666757-104671757 GCA_020310875.1 Ceratopteris richardii | reverse complement strand
TGCATCCGTGTGAGGTCAACATCCAAATAGATTGGGATGCCCGATGTAGTGCGTAGTACCGCCCGTCATATGAGGAAATCTCTTGTCCCGGTCTCATCCGAGAACTGAAGGATTAGTGTTGTGCTCTGTGTGGTGTCTTGCCTCGGTCTTCAAGATTTGGTGAAAGGGAGAGGCTCATCTGCACAGTATCCAAGTAGGGTGCACAAGAGGCGCCCATCCTGCTCTGGTGATCCGTCTTTCTTTGTGAGGCCGGAGATGCGGACATTGAGCCTGCAATCCTATCACATCCGCTCCTCCTCAATGGTGGTGTGTACTATGTTGATCTCCTCGTGTTGGTTGTTCTTCTTTGCCTCCTTTCGAAGTTTTTTTTTGACAACTTCAACCCATCCATCTTTTTTGGTCTCAAGCTCGCTTTGAACCATCTCTTTGCACTCTTTCTTGATAGTCGCCTGAATGTCCTCTAGCTGTGGGGCGATCTCCTCCTTCTCTCATATGCTGTCTAGTTTCGTCCTCATATAAGTAAGTCCAGTGTGCAGTTCCTTCTCATCTTGTGAGTGCTGCCTACGGATAACAATAAGCTCTTCTCGGAGGGACCGGTTCCTCTTCTCCAAGGCTGCTACCTTGGCTTCGAGGGCGACAACTTTGCGGGTAACCCCTTTCAGTCCAGAATCCCCTTCTTTCGTATGTTTCCCTATCAACTCTCAGAGGGTATGCTTTAAAGTGGCTTGTTGTTCCTCCAACTTGGGAGCCATGGAGGGAGGGGGGGGAGAGAGAGAGAGAGAGAGAGAGAGAGAGAGAGAGAGAGAGAGAGAGAGAGAGAGAGAGAGAGAGAGAGATGGAGAGGGGATTAGGGTTAGGGTTCAAGGTTAGGATTATGGTTAAATTTAGGGTTTTGGTTTAGGGTTAAGATTAGGGTGTGAGATTAACTTAGGTGTATTAGGCATATTTATGATTAGGGTTTATGGTTGGTTTTGGGATAGGGTTAGGGTTTCGAGCACTAATACGAGGCATGGAGATTTGGGGTGGATGGAGGGCAGAGCTGGTATGTCGGGGGCCATTTCTGTTGAGTGTAGTGCCTAGGCGACGACGAACGGGGGTGATCACGTCATAGCAGATTCGGTGCTACGCATCTTACATTTTTTGGATTCATCTGGTTTGGCGCTTCCGGTTCCATTCGGTTCGTAAAATTTGCGGTTATATTCTTTCAAAATTAATAAGTGATAAGACACTTAAATATGCTCCCAAAAGATGTTTCCTCCCCCAATTTCATGGTTGAGCGATTTCAACATGCGTGAGAAGTTGAGCAATGAGCATAGCCTGAATACCTTGAAGGTCGAACCTTCATCCTACCTCATGAGCCTCAAACTTTGATTCTATGAGCATTTGCCTTTGGCACTTTGTTGCTGACTAGATTTCAAAATCCAAAGAGCTAAGTAACATGTGCTTTCTTCATATGTAGTATAAATGTCATAATACATGTATATACTATATTTTATAGGTATATGTGTATTTGTAACAATGCACCTTACTCACCTTACCTTCGGATGCCATTCGGTCCTCGCAACTTACGCGCACGGAACTGAACGCACCTATTGCTCAAGACTGCCTTGGATCATGTGCAAAACACAAAGGGCCAACGAGCAGGGGGGTGTGGCGGGCAGAGAAGGCAACACAGAAGGGGATGGCGGGCAAGGGACTAGAGGCGGGCAGAGGCACAGAGGGGGGTGGTGGGCAAGGGACTAGAGGCGGGAAGAGGCACAGAGGGGGGGCAGATGGGATTAGGGTTTGCGCAAAAACACAGCGGGCAGCAGGCAGGAGGATTAGGGTTTGCGCAGGCAACGGGCAGAGAGATTAGGGTTTTACGCAGGCAGTGGGCCGCGGGATTAGGGTTTGCGCGGGCAGGGAGAGAGAGAGAGAGAGAGAGAGAGAGAGAGAGAGAGAGAGAGAGAGAAAGAGAGAGAGAGAGAGAGAGAGAGAGAGAGAGAGAGAAAGAGAGCCGCTTGTAAACTAAGGAATGCTATTTTGCTGTTATTGATGAGAATCTTTTGCCAAGCCATATGTCTGATGAGGGCGCACATGTAGTGCAGCAGCAAACAGAGCATGTGTGTGGTTATGTCTCCATTCCTTCTCATATCATATCATGTGTGTGGTTCATCATGACAACAAGGCATGTGAGTTGCCAATAGAGCATGTGTGTTACTGTAGTGTGTATATACATTTATCTTAGTTTTCTCCTTCCTAGCAATTGAGCTTGTCACATCATTGCTTGGTTATTAAATACCGATTGGATTGGATACCTGAAAATGTATGAACATAAGGTCACTCCACATGGGCCATGTAAGAGATCCAAGGGTAACCTTCACTGTAGCTCTCCTCCTTTGATAGATCCGTTCTCTGTAAGTTTTTCCAGGCCAGCATTGCTTGAGACTTTCTGTCTTTCCCTCACTGACATTGCCAGTAACATTGAGCTGATGAGGCTTGGTCAAATACTTTCTTGGATACGTTGCACATGTTGTATCCAAATGAGGAATCCGAGAGCCCCAACACCCCATGAAGTAGAGTAAGATATGAGTTTTAACTTCGACACCTTAGTGTGTAATATGGACTTGCACTGTAGTGAGCAAAATGATTTTTTAGAACATTATTGGGTGCAGATTTTAGATTTCTCTTCCACTGATTAGTTCAATCTTTGCACAGCTTGATATCTAAATTATGGCAACGACATGTGTTCCCATGTGTATAGGTGTCTTGCTTGTCGTTGGGTTGATGTCCACGTGGACTAGAGTTATGTGCATGTGCAATTCCCAAGGGGGTCACATGCTGCAGCTACTGTTTCTGCCACCTCCTTGTTCAATAGCGTGATGTGTTGTGCATTCACCTCCTTTACCTGCCTAAACAGTAGAGCATATAGATGAAAACATTATCTTGTTAACAGCCTGGAGCAGGAGGCAAAGAAGTGTTAAAGCTCTCTGATGAGCCCTCCTACCTTTTGGAGGGAGCTTTGCACACCATTCGAGGTCGTAACTTTATGATCAGCCTCATACAAGACATACACGGAGACTCCAGATTGATGTACCGCTCTGCCATGCATCCGCTTCTATATTCCTTAGTTTCCACATTGGAGACACTCAGTGGCTTCCCACATGAGTGCCACTTGAAACTCATGTGAGAGCCCATAAGATATACAAGCCAAGGGAGGGTTCACACCCCCTTTCTCCAAGCTCTCCCGTAACAAGAAGCTTTTGGAAATCTTACTGAATGACAGATTTTGTCAGGTCAGTCATTTTCATGCACAAATTTCTATGTGATTGATCTATGCTAAAGAAATGTCATATTGTGTGACCTCTGATCCAAATAAGCAGTATGAGTTACTGCTTCCAAAGGTAGTAATTCGTTGCTAAAAGAATGTCAAACACGTTTTTTGTTGTGGTTTGATAAACTGATTTTTCAACTTAATAGACTGGTGACATGGTTAACAGTTAGATTAATTCATTCCTCATATGAGGCACTTGGAATCTTGGTTCCTGATGGAGTCACTTATACAAGTGTTACATTGTTGGTGTGGTGGTATGGGATGCTGGCCCTTTTGGTGATGCCCACATGTTTAGCTGTAGGCTTTGAGGCTTAGAGATGAGAACATTTGGCTATATTGGGTTAGAGTATGGTTTGTGTTTTGTCTTATTAGTGAGGAGGATCATAGTATGTCGTTAACATTTTTATTAGAGCATATCTCTGCTCAAGGAATGAGGAAAATCAACATGCACAAAATTATTAGGGTTCATGGAGCTGGGATGGGTCAGCTTGACATGCTCTCTGCCCTTTTGTATAAAGTAGTATGTGGTTCCACTCGCAAGAGAAGAGAACAAGGGGTGCACATGCAAGCAGATGGTTGGAGATAGGGATATGTTCTCCTTTTTCATGTGTTTTCAGGGTAATAGGTGGATTATGGGTCAAGTGTCTCCCGACATGACCATGAAGTTTGGCATGAGGTAACCCTTTTTTCTAATCATGGTATTAAAAGGAGATGTACAACAGGCAGCCGATGCATGATGGAAAGGAGAAGGGACCCTATGGTGATAGGACAACACCCTTTATGTGAGGGGGAGAAGGGATTCTATGGTGGTAGGAAATCACCAAACGGTAATACATGGGACAGATTGTTGGTAGAAAAGCTCTCACAGAAGGTCAACTTGTGCATGATTTTATTGACACCCAAAGGTCTACTTTCTTTCTGATGGAACTTTGGTATGTATGGGGAAGGTGGTCTTTGGTTCGGAACTAGTTAGCTACCCTATGGGAGACCCAGACCAGCCAAAGGGCGGCCTGTTGGGCAACCCTTTCTAGGTGGCTGAGGCTTCCCACCTAGGAAATCCAGCCTTTTAGAGTGGCTCTCAACAGGTATGGTGGGAATCCAGCCCTTTAGAGTGGCTGTCAATAGGTATGGTGGGAATCTATCCCTTTAGAATGGCTATCAACAGGCGCAGGAAAAGCACTGGGGTCATGTAAAATTTTCTTAAGAAATATAATACAAGAAGTTCAAAACTCTAATTTGTCAATTTCTTGGAAATTTCCAGATGTAGAGGTAACATGGGCATGAAGACATTTTATTCTTGTCTCTAACATCCAGAGGGGCTTTGTGAACTAGAATATAGTGGAGATTCCTAAATTTTGGGAAACCTCTTATGGATGTTCTATTGACACTTCCATTAGGATAGTTTGCTCACAGAGAGAGAGAGAGAGAGAGAGAGAGAGAGAGAGAGAGAGAGAGAGAGAGAGAGAGAGAGAGAGAGAGAGAGAGAGAGAGAGAGAGAGGGAGGGAGGGAGGGAGGGAGGGAGGAGAATAAGTCATCAAGAACAGAGAGGAAAGCCTAGAATTTTTAGTTGGGGGCATTCAGATTCATTATGAGAGCTTCGAAGAGAAAAACAGGAGCAAAAGCATCAAGGGACGCTGATATTCTCGTGACATGCATCGGAGACAAATGTTGTAGGTCTGGAGTATC
>CM035421.1:104644257-104654257 GCA_020310875.1 Ceratopteris richardii | reverse complement strand
ATATATATATATATATATATATATATATATATATATATATATATATATATATATATATACATGTCTTTACAATAGAGTTGGGGTTTTTTAAAGGTTGTAAAATGAACTAAGAATGATGGGCATAGATATATCCGTTGACAAAAAAAATTGCAATGAGATTTATATGTTCCTCTATGTGCTAGTCGGTATAAGAGTCAGATAAAGCTTGTGTTTAGTGACATGTTTTCTTGTGTTTTTAGAAAATTAAAATTAAAAAATAATAGTGAATATTTCAATGCCTATAGTAGCCACTATGGCCACAAGTTTTGCTTTTGCACTATTTAATATGCGAGTAATGATGTGGATTGTGAAGGGAAAAATAATTCATGATCACTGTAGCGACAAATATCTCGACAACATGTTTTACATAAAAAAAACTTGCATACTATGTGTGGCATTTTCGGAAAGCCATTGTCAAGAGTGCATGGTGCAAGAGGTATGAATTTCTTATTGTTTTGCTTTAGATTTCATTTTCTAGTCTCTATCACTCTCTTACACACACACACACACATACTCTCTCTCTCTCTCTCTCTCTCTCTTGCTCTAGCAAATATGCTTCCATATCTTTTTTTTTTTTACACAAATAGAGCTTACAAACTACACAAACAAAACTTCGTAACTATGCAAACTCTTAAGAACTTTAGAACCTAGCTATGCTTATAACTTGTATATATGTATGTATGTTTCTATGTATGTATGTGTGTGGGCATATATATATATATATATATATATATATATATATATATATATATATATATATATATATATATATATATATATATATATATATATATATATATATGCATGCATGCATGTATGTATGTATGTATGTATGTACGTATGTATATACATGAATACATATGCACATACATAGATACATACATATATACATACATACATATATACATACATACATATATACATACATACATACATGCAAAACATAATGTTCGAGACCATCAAGCCCACACCCACACCATCATATAGTGACTTCTGCTTCAACTCAACTTCCCTAAGTTCAAAACCTTGTAGTAGAATTTGAAAACTTTGATAATTCCTAATAACTTGAGCCTACGTGTAACTTAATACCTTGCTCCAAGGTTATTGTTTCCTTGATGCTCCAAAAATATATCAGAACACATGCTTCCCTTGAGCTCCTTCATGCTTTATACCTTTTTGTTATATTCCTTCATAGTTGCCTACTTGCTCTTTCAAAATTTCTTCCATTTTGGATGCCTCATGAGTGGGATGAAAAAGATATGTTCTTTCTTGTCCACTATTATGCCCCATGAAGCTCAAAATCCCCTTTCTTTCTAACATAAATCATTCCATTTATTGGTATGAATCTTTGAAAATAGTTAGAGAGTGAGCACATGAATGAAGGAGATTCCATAGATAATTTTTTTGATAAAGATCAAAGATTTGAAGGAGCAGTTGATTTCTGCTAATGAAGTCTTGCAAGACAGTTCTTTTATGTAGACTATTTTGAATGGTCTTTTGGGTTAATATCAGATTTTTGCTTCTACTCTTCGATTGATGGTGAAAGGAAATCCAAATGCCTTAACATTTGAGGAGTTAGTCTCTATTTTGTTGCAGGAAGATTAGTCTAGGCAGAAAAAGTCCATTATGCATGCTGCAGATCAAGCTTTCTTGGCTAGTCAAAAGGAAAAGGGTAAATAGAGCTCATCTATTAGTAAGCAAAAATCTGCTAATTATGCATAATCAAAGAAGAATGACAAAGACAAGAAGAAAATAGAAAAAACAGAAATTGTTTTGCAAATACTATAAAGGGAACGATCATGTCATAAATAGTTATCCAAAATTGGTTGCGAAAGAGTCAAAGAAGAGAGACTGGAATGGTTGTTGCAAAGGCCTCTACACCGAAAACAGAGTCTCCTAATCTTGTGGAGAATGAAGAATGGGCATTTACTACTGTTTGCAATTATGACCTATCTTGACATGAATAGTATATGTCGATAGTAGACTCAAATGTTTGGTACTTTGATAGTGGAGCAACCAAACATATTACCTCGCAGTGCAGTTTCTTCACTTCACTTGAGCCTGTCCTTATAGGGAATATACTGTCACATGCACTAACAACTCGTCTTATCCTGTCATCAAAGTTAGTAAGATCATTCTGACTACTACTTATAGTAGTTCTTTTACATTGTAAGATGCTTTATTTATGCCAGGGATCAAGAAAAATTTGTTATCAATTTCAATATTAGCAAGATTGGCTTGGTTGTGAAATTTGTTGATGACAGATGTACAGTTCATGATCTGTCAAATGATGATGTCATTATTGCTTCTGGCATTTTATGTCGTGAATTGTATAAGCTCATAGATTATGCAAAATCTATGAATGATTCCGCATGTGTAGTTGAAGATTCTCAGGCTATGTTAGATGCAAAGCTTTGGCATGCATTCTTTTGGTCATCTGAATTTTGCTAGTTTGTTGTGCATGGAGAAATCTAAAATGGGGTCCTATGTGCCTAAACTTGACGCACCTAGTAAACATATATATGAAGGCTGTATTTTTGGGAAAAATGCAGCGTTCTTCGTTCCCAAAAGATGGTTATGTATGAGCTACTCACAAATTGCAGCTTGTCCATAATGATGTTTATGGTCCTATGCAGATATCTTCTTTTGGGAGCCAGCTTTACTTTGTGAATTTCATTGATGATTTTTCTAGGCATCCATGGGTATATCCAGTAAAAGCAAAGTGCGAAGTATTTATATGCTTCAAATAGTTTCTAGTTTTGGTTGAAAATTTGTCAGCATGTAAAATGAGCATCCTCCGTTCTGATTGAGGAAGGGAATATATGTGTTCTGATTTTTATGCATTTTTGGCTAAACTTAGAATAAGATATCAATGTACAGTGCCATATATACCTCAAAAAATGGAGTTAGTGAAAGGAAGAATAGGTCACTCATGGAAATGGTGAGGTGTATGGTCAAGACTTAGGCTTCACCACATAGTTTCTGGATTGAGGTTGTTATGTATGCAGCATATGTACTAAATAGGTATCCCACTAAAGCATTGCAGTCTATCACTCCATATGAGGCTTGACATGGTCACAAGCCATCTTTTGCTCATCTATGTGCCTTTGGTTGTCTGGCATATGCATTAGTGCCTAAACAACAATGTGGAAAATTAGATGATAAAGTAGTGAAATGTATGCTCTTTTGGTCACAATTATGAAAGCAAAGGCTATCATTTGTATCATCCACAAACTAAACACATTTTGGTTAGTCGTGATGTTTTTGTGGAAGATTTAATTCAGTCATTACTTTCATGTACTAAGGAGACATCAATTAGCTCCAAAGATGTATATGATACTTTGTTGCCTCTTTTTATAGGTGGACAATCGAGTACTAGTCTAAATGAGGCAATTTCTCAGCCTTTGAAGGTCCCACATAATGATGTAGATCATTTCATTTCTGATGCAGATTTACATGATGCACTTGTTGATGAGAGGTCTGATATAGAGGAGGCAAAAAATATGCCAAAATGGCTGATGCATATTTTGACAGATAGAAAATTAGGTGCACCTCTTTCATATCGTACTCGTTCTGGCTCTCATAGTGCTTCTTTTGCATCAGATTGCTATGCTATGGCTGCCTCTAGTCTTTATGATGAGAATGACCCTGTTTCATTTGAGAAGCATAAAATTTAAAAAATTGGATGGCTGATATGCAATCAGAATATGATGCTATTATGAAGAATGATACTTGTTCTTTATGTGACTTGCCTCCTAGAAAGAAGGCCAATGGTACTAAGTGGGTATACAAGTTGAAGCATAAGCCTCATGGAATAATTGATAGGTATAAAGCTAGGCTTGTTGCAAAAGGTTATGCTCAAGAAAGAGGCATTGATTTTGATGATACCTTTGCTCCTACATGTTGAATGACTAATGTTCATGCTCGGGATGTAAGGGTTATGTGACCTTATCCCTATGTTCATATATATACATCATATATAGTGTATTACCTCAACAGAGATCATTATGTGGGTTTCGAGGCTCCCACGCATATGCGTGCATCTCTCCTCTCCTCCATCTCCTCCTTGCTCCTCTTGTTCTATACACCAAAGCCCTTCATTGGTATCAGTGCTTACTGAAGGCTTGTGTGCTCGGGATGTAAGGGTTATGTGACCTTATCCCTAATGTTC
Organism: Ceratopteris richardii; assembly: GCA_020310875.1. Classification (NCBI taxonomy): domain Eukaryota; kingdom Viridiplantae; phylum Streptophyta; class Polypodiopsida; order Polypodiales; family Pteridaceae; genus Ceratopteris; species Ceratopteris richardii. The sequence goes on along the minus strand of CM035421.1, from coordinate 104,650,047 downwards.
ATGCTCGGGATGTAAGGGTTATGTGACCTTATCCCTATGTTCATATATATACATCATATATAGTGTATTATCTCAACAGAGATCATTATGTGGGTTTCGAGGCTCCCACGCATATGCGTGCATCTCTCCTCTCCTCCATCTCCTCCTTGCTCCTCTTGTTCTATACACCAAAGCCCTTCATTGGTATCATTGCTTACTGAAACCTTGTGTGCAAGAAGCTTCGATGGAAACTTAGGTCACAAGAGAGAGTGTAGGTCGATATTTCATGAGAACTGCTTAGTATTTTGGCCATAACTCTAGCTAGAAAGAGGATTGATGCATTTCAAAGTCCTATGCGTAGCTCACTGCTCAATATTTTGGCCATAACTTGAGGTAGAAATCTTGGATTGATGTGTTTTAAAGTTTTGTGTGTAGCTGAGAGAGAGGGATACAACTTCACAGAAGGATGCAGAACCTGTTTTGGAGTGCTAAATCGTCAAAAATTCACAAAACGAAGAGTGATGTAGAAGGTGAATCTATAATCACTTGGATAACATGTTAGTTTTTGGGTCATAATTTGAGTTTTAAAAGTTGGATTTAAGTGATTCTACTTGCTGTGCGTAGCTTGGAAAAGAGGCTACAAAATTTCTAGAAGAACATAGATTCAGTTTCGGAGTACTAAGTCATCAAAATTGAAAAATACAGAGCAACAATGCTACAGGTGAATGTGAAATTGACAGCAAATGCGTGTTTTGTGTATATCTTGAGCTACGCATCTTCGATTGAGGTGTTCTATATCGTTACATAGCTAAGATAAATTTCTTGAAGTTTGCTAAAGAGTAAAAGTTCAAATTTAGAGATTATCATGTCTAAAACAACAAAACACAGAGTAGTATATTTTCATCATAAGAACCCTCGTTGCTTTTGGAGATTCATTTTGCTTTGGAACTTCTTCTAGAGAGATTTTTTGGTGTGCGAGCTCTTATTTTTAGAGCTTAAAGGTATTATCCATGTATGATCACTATGGTAGCTCCTCCATATGAGAGTAGAGTATGATCTTGTCACATATTTAATATGTGAGATGACATTGTGGTATATTATTTTGAGGTTTATGTCATCATGAGTTTGATCATAGCATTGTCAGTGGATGAATAAAGGCATTGTGGTCTATATATTACTTATGCCACTTGGTTATGGATTTACTTGCTGGTTGCACATAATTTTATGAGAGTTGATTTTGAATCTTGGTTGGTAATTGTATCTTTGTTTTCTTTGCAGGTATATGGTCTAGATTAGAGCTTCAGTTGCACATTTATTTGTCACCTTGATTGGCTATTATTCTTGGATGTGGTCATTGATTTGATATCTTATTTGTTAGTGTGATTCTTAGCATATGTGAATTGTGACTCCCACATGGTTATTTTGGTTCAGAGTCCATTTTACAGAGGAAATGTTGCCAAAATATTGATAATTTTTATGCTAGATAGATGGTCTAGTAGATCCTCTAGGCTTGTGTGATAGGTTTGGATCATTCGTTATCTCCGTTTACTTGGACTTGGTCACAGATTATTTGTAACAAGTTGGATCATCTTGCAGGATTCATTCTCGAGTGGGAGGTGTATCGCCATTGTATTGACATATATTGCTATCAATTTTTTGGCATGTGTATTTGCCATTATCTTTGATTGGATCAGTGATAGATGATGATAGATTACTCATTGTTCTTTTGCTACTGGTTATCTTGTTTGATTGCTCAATTTACAGGGGGTATTCTATCGAATGTTTCCTAGGATTCTTTCATATCTACTTGGTCAGTTTGGAGACTTAGTGAGCAGGCTTATGCTCGTGGTTTTATATGTGTGCTAGATGCATGGTTATCTTGTTTGATTGCTCAGTTTACAGGGGGTATTCTATCGAATGTTTCCTAGGATTCTTTGACATCTACTGGTTATCTTGTTTGATTGCTCAGTTTAGAGAGGATATTCTATCGAATGTTTCCTAGGATTCTTTCACATCTACTTGGTCAGCTTGGAGACTTAGTGCTCATGGTTTTATGTGTGTGCTAGATGCATGGTTATGTGACAGATGGTTCACATGGTTTCTTCTTCAATGAGATATTTGTGATTTGAATTATGCATATAAATATGAAGATGTGATCTTATTGAGGATAGAGTATTGTTTCTAGTCTCTTGTTATATTTATATTCTCTTGGATTGCCAGCATGGTGTCTTCTCGATTTGATAGAATTGACTTTTCGAGATGGAAAGGTAAGATGTGGTATGTATTGGTTCATGCATATTCTTATGACAGTGAAGGTGCTAGTGTGCCAAGATGAGGATCTCACAGAACCTCTTGTCTTGGATCAAGATTGGATCTATAATCATGCACTCAACTTGAACCTAAGAAGTGGACTTCTTCATATGTGGGTGGATCAAAAGTGAATCACAATTGAGCTAGAAAATCATGCACTCAAGGAACTAGGAAAGGCACCAAATACTGGTCCTTCCAGGGGGACACATGAAGTTGAAGATGTTGTTCTTGTCCAAAACTCTCTGATGCAGAAGGATGATGTTCTCAACAAAGAAGTGAGGATCCAATGGAGGGTTATACATGTATGTGCATAGAGATGCACAGAGGCTTTGTGACATGTCCGACTATGTATGGATAGATACGGATGCATTGGCCAGCTCCACTATTCGATTATAGCTTGTGGATTCTATATATGAGTCTATTATGTATAAGGAGACGAGTAGTGTATTATGGCAGAGACTACATTATATGTATGGGATTCCATTGACTCATGTGAGACATAGATCACATCGACAACTTCGATGTTGGCATTGTGGTTGTGAGGGCCATATTCAACGACGTTGCTTCAAACGAATGCGATGATAATGTCAGAGATATGCACATGATGCAGGTCAAGTAGTGGTTTCAGGAGAATCTATAGCAGTCGATTATGCTAATGATGATGATATCACTTTCTCTTATGGTTCATCTCAGGATTCCTCTTGTTCATTGGATAGCACACATATGGCTTGGTTGCATGATGCATTAGATGATTTTCATGTTACTTTGCATCATGAGTGGTTTTATCGATTCTCAGGTGAGAGTCGTGGATGTGTGCATATGCTTGATGATATGACATATGATATTGAGGATGCAGGAGATGTATGCCTTATGCTATCTAGTGAAGCATCAATTATACTTAGATATGTATGCTATGTGCCTTCATTCCCTATGAGCTTGATTTCAGTTAGCAAATTACAAGAGAGCAGATATTATGCATTCCTTAGTGAGCATCATTTTCAGTTGCAGTTGGGATAACTTATGCTTGTCAGAGATGCTACGGTTGGGCACAAGTATCCACTGCGGGTACTTCATGTGAGAGATAGTCTCCTCTCAGTGGGAGTTCAGCCTTATGTGCGATGTGAGACTCGTCATGTCTCATTTTATCGACCTACACATAGGTCTATTGACATTCATGATGCACATGTATGGTCGGACTTAGATGCTCGGATAGATGCACATGTAGAGAATTTTTGGATGCTTATCATGCTTTTGTAGAGCATGATTTTATTGATCATATAGATGCTAATATGGAGCACACTTTGGATGATTAGTTTGATGCTTTAGAGCATGATATGGATGCTCATGTAGAGCATTGTGATGATACTTAGTTAGATTTTGATCATCTTGGTGTTGATGTTGTGCAGTTGGCTCATGTGGAGCATGATGATACACTTGGTATGGTAGAGCAGGATAGCTCTTATGATGCACAATGTATGCCAGAGAATACTAGCTCTCAAGGTGCATAACTAGACACATCCTTGGTTGAGAGGATGACGGGTTTAGATGTTGACGAGTCAGCGATTATGGAGTCATTCTTGGATTCGCTCATGCTAGATGTTGACACAGATATGTCAAGACATGTTGCCCTTGATGATGGTGCTTTGGATGCCTTGGATATAGGCATGGCTGACATGTTTAGGCTAGCCACGATAGCACTGGTTTCATCAGCATTCGAGAGTCTGATGTACGAGTTGTTATGCTCGAGACCAAATGTTGCAGCTGATATTGAGCATTTGCACTTGGAGTTGTTAATCGTTCGATGATTGACACAGGCATTGAGCGAGTGGGAGCTTTTCAGGAACTTCATCAGTTCTTGCATTAGTCAGATGTGAGCTCGACTCTTATCGATATGAGTCTAGATCAGTTTGAGATGCATGGATACACCTTGTTCAAGGCAGTTGGTGTAGGTTGATTCGTATGGGTTGAGATCTGGACTCTTTTTGTACATTAGTATATAGTCCGACTTCTATAAATTAGTATATAGTCCTACGTCATTCTTTGTATATTTTTCAAGTTATGGTCACATTGACCCTTAAGTGGGAGATTGTTGGGGATGTAAGGGTTATGTGATCTTATCCCTGTGTTCATATATATACATCATATATAGTGTACTGCCTCAATAGAGATCATTATGTGGGTTTCGAGGCTTCCACACATATGCGTGCATCTCTCTCTCCTCTCTCTTCTCTTTCTCCTTGCTCCTCTTGTTCTACACACCAAAGCCCTTCGGTTTGTAGCATCTGTGCACTTGCAGCTCATCATGGATGGAAGGTACATCAGTTGGACATTAAACCTTCATTTTTGAATGGTGACTTGCATGAAGAAGTGTATGTTTTTCAGCCCCATGGGTTTGTGCAGAAAGGGCATGAAAACAAAGTGTGCAGGTTGAAAAAGGCATTATATGGTTGAAGCAAGCACCACGTGCTTGTGTGAAAAGATACATGCCTATTTGATTGCACATGGTTTTGAGAACAATCCAACTGAGAACACATTATATATTAAGCGTGCAAATGATATGCTTCTGATAATTGTTGTCTATGTTGATGGCACGCTCCTCACTGCCCCTACTGAGAAGCATATTTGTGATTTTAAGGTTGATTTGCATGCCTCATTTAAGATGTCAGATTTGGGGCATTTGCGCCATTATTGATGCAAGTTGATGGCGGAATAGCTGTGTGTGAAACAAAATATATTGAGACATTATTGCACCATTTTTGCCTTGAAGACTACAAACCTATTTCCACTCATATGGAAACAAGTTTACAATTGATTCTTCATGATGCTGGAGATGCAGTCGATGTTGTTCTCTATCAGCAGGCTATTGGATGCTTGATTTACTTATGCATTATGCGATCAGATATTCACAAATGAGCAGGTTTATGCATTGCCCAGGTGTCAAGCATTGGCAGGCGGTTAAGTGCATATGTTGCTATTTTAGTGGTACCCATCTACTTGGATTGTTTTATCCCAAGGGGTAATCAATAGCACCATATTTACATTATTTTTTTTTACTCTGATTGGGTTGGTTGCTATGACACTCATGTGTCCACCAATGATTTTTTCTTCATGCTTGGTAGCTCATGCATATCTTGGTTGAGAAAAAGCAGCATACCGTAGCAACTTCTAATTGTGCAGCAGAATATAGGGAAGCTTTCACAGTGAGTGTTGAGTGTGTGGCTCGAATGTGTTATGGATGATTTGGATGTTGGTTATTCTTCTGCCACCACTATCTTCATTAACAGTTAGAGCGCATTGGCAGTTGCGAGGAACCCTATGCTCCATACTTGCACTAAGCACATTAAGGTGCACTATCAATATGTCAGGGAGAGGTTCTCTGTTGGAAAGATCAGTTTGGCATACATGCCCACATAGGATAACGTTGTAGAACTTTTCACAAAGGCTATACCTAGGGAGAAGTTTGAAACTTTCTGCCAAGCTTTGCCCTTACTTCCTTTTGTG
>CM035421.1:104536757-104639257 GCA_020310875.1 Ceratopteris richardii | reverse complement strand
GTCAACTACTAGTGTTCCAATGATATGGTGCACACAGAGTGCTTCAAGCGATTCAAGTGATGAATGCAAAATCAAACTGATGATTGTTAGTTCGATTGAAAAAGGTCAAACTTATTATAGCTTTAAGAACAATCTATCATGCTTGATCAAACATCATGTTTAGCATTGAAATCAAATCATCATTCGTCATCTTTGTTATTGAAAAACGTATTCTTACTCATCTGTAATTACCTTCAATCATAAAACAAAGATAATAATTAGTTTGCATTTTTATGAAGTGAACCTTAATTAATGAAGCTTTACTTTAGTGTATATGAAGTAGAAAGAGCGCAAACGAAAAGCATGGTAAAAAAAAATGCCGAAGCTTCTTTTAGTATGTATAAAAGTTTAACTATAAAAGTTTCAGCATCAGAATGACAAGGTTTTCCTCTAAAACATAGTTATATATAGTAATTCATTGTAAGCGGAACACCATGGTCAACAACACTTGAATCTCTATGTAAATAGAAAAATACAATCCTTCACCTATTACATGCATTCAATGACGACGAGAGTGAGAAGTAACAAATATCAAAAGAGACACGACTTTTACTCTTAACATTGATTTTCTCATTAAGTCTAGACATGCCGACAATAATCTTATGTAGCATTGTACAATGAATCATATTTGTTCATCCAATTAGTGAGTCTACTGTCACTTATTTATTCCAACTATCCTCACTGCTAATTAACTTTCCTTACTGTAATCATTTTTTGATCGATATAATCCCATTCGATTCCCTCCATTCTTCCATGTCCATGAGTAGCATCTGATATCAAATCTCTACTATCCCTTCCATCCAGCATTAGATTCTCTCGCTTCCTCTTCACTAACTCCTTCAATGATGGATTACCTTTCTCAGCTCTCCATCCTCTGGATTAACTTCTTTGCTTTCTTCAATGCCTTTGGTCTCCTCTAATAGCTCTAAGATATCTATCAAAATCAATCCTTCAAAGTTTATATGAACAACAACATATTTTTTCCTCCCTCCTAACTATCAGAGTTAGAGCATCTGCTACCACTCACTTCAGTGTCTCCTCTCCACTTCTCGAAGTCTTTCCTTCTATCTTCTTCACCATCAGATCTCTCTAGAATGCCCTTCTCTTCTCTCTATCCATGCTATCACATAGTATATATAGCCTGAATGAATCGCGAAAAAACTCGTCCTCGATAGAGCAGTTGGAGGTCTATTTTATAGCCTAAACTATGATCAAAAGCATGAGCGTAGGAAAAGTTCGGAGTCATAGCTTCAAATAGCATAGAAGAAACAAGCTCCTAGAAACCTTTTTACTTTGCTAACATTGCTCCAAATCTCAGAAATCTTATTTATGGCGGTATGGTCTCCGACCATAGTGACACATAGAGGTCTAACAATGAGTACTTCATTGAAACCAAAACTAAATTTCTCGATAGAAAATATGAGACCAATCTCTTCAAATCTTTGAAATATTCATTCAGAATCAGAGATGTGATCACTAACAAATTTTCTACATCCTAAAGAGTCTAAGGTTCCCTCTTTCAACTTTTCCTCATATCCTTTGATGGGAATATCATAGATGAAAGGCATTGTCACATTTGGAATGAAATCATGCAAGACCATATTCATAGAATTCATCATATGCAATACGAAATTTATAGCTCCTTCGGGCAAAGTGCACATGCGTACTAAGCCTAGAGGAGTCTTCATTGTGATAATTTCTCTGTTCTCAATAGCAAGCTAAAATTCATCATATCCTGAATATAAATCACCCATAGAGTAGATAGCATTCCCAGCAAAGGCTTCTACAAACTCACATATAATTGGGCTAGTTCCAACATTCCTAATCGTGACTTTATTGATAGTTTGTAAGTTTTGAATGAACCTTAACTTTCCATTCTTTTTAGATACAGTGAACCATCTATTGGAATATGGAGCTAAGGATGGTTCTAGAATTCTCATAGAGCTGACGAACCTGTAACGGGTGAAGATCCCATGGAATATGCAGTACTATAAAAATGATCATAGCTACCATATGTTCAATATGCTCATTAGGTAAAATGTATCCTTTATTTTTTAAGAAATTTTCTTGGTTTTTAATTATTTTTTAGGTATGTTTTTATGATGCAAGAAATGCAATGTTGATGAAGGGAAACAAATAAACAAAAAATCAAAATTATGTACAAGTGCTTGTGAGACATCAATCCATGGTCCACTATTGCCCGCTCAACAGTGGCATCTAGGAAAAATTTTGGTCAAAGTAAGTTCTAAACTCACATAGAGGTAAGTAATCATCACATACTTTCTCTTGTGAGTGTATATGAGATTTTTTTATTTGTTCCCAGTTTCCTACATGATTTGGATTGACGATCATTACTCGAAGTGATTGCAAATTATCTTTAATTCGAATCCTAGCATATGCTGACCCATTGTCCAATACTTTTGTTTCCATTCGTATCTCATATATGAAAGGTTAACCTAAAATAATCTCATAACAATATTTTTTCTGAATGAAGAAGTGAAATGTGCCAGAAATCCACCTATCTTTACAGAAATATTTTCACACACTCCTAGTAAAGATCCATAACCATTATTAGCTATTCTCGTTATCCATCCATGGTTTTTGTTAATTGTCCACTTAAATTTATTATAAAGTTATTTTAAAATCACATTAATTTTTATCCTAAATCAATGTTGGAGTTAGACGTCTGCGGAAGCACGCGAACAACACAAGGAAGAAGAAGAAGCTTGGAGCACAAACACACAATACTGAATGTATTACTAGAGAATGTAGAAAGATAAGTAGCCCATTAGGGCAATAGGGGTATATACAAGCCGGGGGAAAAAAACCTCCTAAAGAGGGAAAAAAGTGCCCCGACGGTCCTAGTGTGTTCACACACATCACTACCTAAATATATCAACAAATCCCCCCTGGGAGTGATGCGGTGAACAAGGAGCTGGCACTCATGTATAAGGAAGTGCCAAGCTATGTGGAAATCACTCCACAAAAGGAAGTAAGCCCAAAGCTTTACGGAAAGCTTCAAACTTCTCCCTAGGCAGAGCCTTCGTGAAAAGGTCTGCAATGTTCTCCTGCGTGGGCACATATGCCAAGCTGATCTCCCCAGCAGAGAACCTCTCCCTAACATAGTGATAATGCACCTCAATGTGCTTAGTGCGAGCATGGAACACAGGGTTCCTCGCAACTCCCAATGCGCTCTGACTGTCAGCGAAGATGGTGGTGGCAAAAGACTGGCCAACACCCAAATCAGCCATAAGGCATCTGAGCCACACACACTCAACAATCGCTGTGAAAGCTTCCCTATACTCAGCCTCACAATTGGAAGTGGCCATAGTAGGCTGCTTCTTGCTCAACCAAGATATACATGAGCTACCAAGCATGAAGCAAAAACCACTGGTGGACACACGAGTGTCATAGCAACCAGCCCAATCTGAGTCAGAAAAAGCATGCAAATTTAGCGGTAGTGATCCCCCCTTGGGATAAAACAACCCAAGTAGCCGAGTACCACTCAAGTAGCGAAAGATGCGCTTAACTGCCTTCCAATGTGTGACTCCTGGGCAATGCATAAACATGCTCATCTGTGAGACATCAAACTGAATATATGGTCGAGTAATGCATAAGTAACTCAAGCATCCAACAGCCTGCTGATAGAGAACAGCATCAAATGCATCTCCAGCATCATGAAGACTCAATCGTAAACCTGTCTCCATAGGAGTGGCAATAGGCTTACAGTCTTCAAGGCCAAAACGTTGCAATAATGTGTCAATATATTTCGTTTGACACAAAGCCATTCCACCATCAACTTGCATAAACTGAATGCCCAAATAGTGATGCAAATGCCCCAAATCAAACATCTCAAATGAGGCATGCAAATCAGCCTTGAAATCAGCAATATGCTTCTCAATAGGACGAGTGAGCAGCATGTCGTCAACATTGACAACAATGATCAGAAGCACATCATTAGCACGCTTAACATATAAGGTGCTTTCCATTGGACTGTTCTCAAAACCATGTGCAACTAGATAGGCATGTATCTTCTCATACCAAGCACGTGGTGCTTGCTTTAAACTATATAATTCCTTCTTTAACCTGCACACCTGGTTTTCATGCCCTTTCTGCACAAAGCCACGGGGCTGAAAAACATACACTTCTTCATGCAAGTCACCATTCAGAAATATTGTTTTAATGTCCAACTAATGTACATTCCAACCATGATGGGCTGCAAGTGCACAAATGCTCCGAACAGTAGTCATACGGCATGTAGGTGCAAAAGTCTCATCAAAATCAATGCCTCTTTCCTACGCATGACCCTTTGCAACAAGCCTAGCCTTATACTTCTCAACTGTACCATCAGGTTTACGCTTCAGCTTGTATACCCACTTAGTGCCAATGGCCTTCTTGCCAGGAGGCAAGTCACATAAAGACCATGTACCATTCTTCATTATAGCATCATATTCAGATTGCATAGCAGCCATCCAATTTTTTGAATTTTGTGCTTCATCAAAAGAAACGGATTCATTCTCATCACAAAGACTAGACGCAGCCATAGCATAGCAATCTGATGCAAAGGAGGCACTATGAGAGCCTGAACGAGTACGATATGACAAAGGTGCATCTAATTTGTTGTCACGCAAAGTCTGCACCAGCCATTTTGGCATAGTTTTTGCCTGCTCAATATCAGCTCTCTCATCAACAAGTGCATCATGTAAATCTGCATCAGAAATGGAATGATCTCCATCATCATATGAAACCTGCAAAGGCTGAGAAGTTTCCTCATTAGGACCAGCACTAGACTGTCCACCTGTAAAAAGAGGCATCAAAGTATCATACATGTCTTTAGAGCTAACAGATGTCTCCTTAGTACATGAAAGCAATGGCTGAATAGCATCTTCCACAAAGACAACATCACGGCTAACCAGAATGTGTTTAGTCTGTGGATGATACAGACGATAGCCTTTACTTTCAGAACTGTACCCAACAAAAATACATTTTACTGCCTTAGCATCCAATTTTCTGTGATGTTGTTCAGGCACTAGTGCATATGCTAAACAACCAAAAATACGCAGATGAGCAACAGATGGCTTGCGGTCATGCCAAGCCTCATACGGCGTGATAGACTGCAGTGCTTTAGTGGGACACCTGTTCAGTACATATGCTACACACATGACAGCCTCAAGCCAGAAACTATGAGGTAAAGCCTGATTCTTGACCATACACCTCGCCATCTCCATGAGAGACCTGTTCTTCCGTTCAGCAACTCCATTCTGTTGAGGTGTATGCGGCACTGTACACTGGTGTTTTATCCCACGTTCAGCCAGAAATGCATTAAAATCAGAAGACATATATTCCCCCCCTCGATCAAAACGGAGGGTGCCCATTTTACATGCTAACAGATTTTCAGCCAAAACCAAAAACTGTTTAAAGCACATGAACACTTCGGACTTTGCTTTGAGTGGATATACCCATGCATGCCTGGAAAAATCATCAATGAAAGTCATGAAGTAAAGGTAATTTCCAAAAGAGGGTGTCTGCATAGGACCACCAGACATCACTATGGACAAGCTTCAATTTCTGTGTAGCCCAAACTGAACCATCTTTTGGAAAGGAGGAACGCTGCATTTTGCCCAAAATACAGCCTTCACAAACATGTTTTCCAGGTGCCTCAAGTTTGGGCAAAGAGGACATCATTTCAAATTTTTGCAAGCGTAGCAAACTAGCAAAATTCAGATGACAAAAGCGTGCATGCCAAAGCTTTGCATCCGACATAGCCTGAGAATCATTTACTGCACATGCCAAATCATTTTCAGATCTTTCATAGTCTATGAGCTTATACAGCCCACGACATAAAATGCCAGAAGCAATAATCACATCGCCATTTGACAGATCATGAACTGTACACCTATCATCAACAAATTTCATAACCAAGCCAATCTTGGCTACTGCAGAAACTGATAACAGTCCTTTTTGATCCCTGGCACAAATAAAGCATCTGACAAAGTGAAAAAACTACCATAGCAGTAGTCAAAATGATCTTACCAACTCCCATAACAGGATAAGAGGAGTTGTTGGCGCATGTAACAGTATTCCCTGTAGGGGCAGGCTTGAGTGAAGAGAAGAAACTGCGCTGCGAGGTAATATGTTTGGTCGCCCCACTGTCAAAATACCAAACATCTGAGTCTGCAGACATGCACTGCTCATGAGAAGATGGGTCAAAACTGCAGACTGTAAACGCCCATTCTTCTTCCTGCACAAGATTTGCAGACTCTGTTTTTGGTGTAGAGGCCTCTGCAACAACCATTCCAGCCTCTTTAGCAGCTAGTTTTGGACAGTTCTTTATGATATGATCATTCCCTTTACAGTACTTACAAAACAATTTTTGCTTTTCTGATTTCTTCTCATCTTTATCTTCCTTCTTCAAATATGCAGAATTAGCAGATTTTTGCTTACTAGTTGAAGAGCTCCATTTTCCTTTGCCCTTTTGACTAGCCAGGAAAGCTTGATCTGCAACTCGCATAATGGATTTGTTTTGCCTGGACTGATCTTCCTGCAACAGAACAGAGACTAACTCCTCAAATGATAAGGCATTCGGATTGCCTTTCATCATCAACCGAAGAGTAGAAGCAAAACTCTTATATGAGTCAGGAAGACCATTCAGAACGGTCTGCACAAGTGAGCTATCTCATATAACCTCATCAGTAGAAATCAACTGTTCCTTCAAGTCTTTGATCTTTGTTAGGAAACTGTCCATAGAATCACCTTCAGTCATGTGCTCACTCTCCAACTGTTTTCGGAGGTAAGCAACACGAGCCTCATTCCTAGCTTGGTACAATGTGGTAAGTGTATCCCAAGCATCCTTAGCTATTCTGCAAGAGTGAATGTGAGGAAAAATGGCACGTTTGATAGACAAAGCTATCAATGCATGTGCCTGGGCATCTCTGCCATCCCAGCGAATCTGCTCTGCAATAGGTGCAGCAGAAACAGCAGCATGAACATGAATATGCGGAATATCATCTTCGACACCATCTTCATCAGCTCCAGCACCTGTATTTGCAGTACCTGTCGTTACAGGTGTAACAGGACGTCTTTCAACACCCTACACAATGTTCCACAATCCTTTTGCAACCAATACATTTCGCATCATATAAGCCCATAATGGGTAGTTGGTACCATCCAACTTATCCTCAATAGCCAACATACCGAATACATCACTGCTTTCAGCCATGGCCGGTGACTAAAATACCTTGATGTAGAAAATTGATTGTATCTCAAAAAGTTGAATGGAACTGCCCAGACGAATTCTGCTAGACCTGTAGCAGACTTCGAGATGCTTAAACTGGCGAACAGAAACTGGTATATACCTTTGGCACAAAAAGATGAAATAGCCTGCACAAGCGCTACGATAGTGCATTCGGAGGCCGAAACGAACTCAGATCGTGATTTCGGCACCACATAGCAAAGTTGTTTTGATCTTCGGAAACACGCTGAGTATGCTCACCAAAATTCGTGTGATTCTGAGACTACAAACGGAGGAGTGTCGACGGCGCCCTAGATGAAGCGACGACCTGCTTTGATACCAATTGTTGGAGTTAGACGTCTGCGGAAGCACGCGAACAGCACAAGGAAGAAGAAGAAGCTTGGAGCACAAACACACAATAGTGAATGTATTACTAGAGAATTTACAAAGATAAGTAGCCCATTAGGGCAATAGGCGTATATACAAGCCGGGGGAAAAAACCTCATAAAGAGGGAAAAAAGTGCCCCCAACACATCACTACCTAAATATATCAACAATGAACAAGCGCTAGAGTTGAGTATGACTTCTGTTTATTATCTAATTTGATTTTCATTTCGTGTGTTCCCTAGCCCAGAAACTTTTGCTAAAATGGGTTTCAATTTGTTTATTTTTATCATCAGGCATGATTGATCCTATGAAATTCTTATTAACAGTACTAAGCCTCATCTTCCTCCTCTTTATTAGACTCATCAACTGTAAGAGATTCATTTCTCACTTGAGTCAAGTCTGCAATGTCTTATATCTCAACTGCTTGAGAAACTGGAAACCTCTTTCTTTTCATCAACTTGATAAAATTATCCTTGAACTCAAGTTTAGAAACTGAAAAAAATTATTCTAAGGGAATTGTGACTTGGCTTTTTAACAAGATTTCATATAAGATTTTCTTAGAATTAATTTTTTGTTCTATTTTAGAAATTAAAATTGTTTTAGGAATTCTTTTTTGTTTCTTTGTTTTTTCATCAATTTGAGATTCATTGGGTTTCTCAACATTCGTGTTCAGTGTAGTTTCATCAGTTTGTTTTATTTGATTGTTCACTCACCATAGGTTTTTTCCTTCTTTTATTTCTCTTCTTTTTTGTTGGTTTGATTTCAATCCTTGCCCTTGATCAAAATGAACATTCTTAGGTTCCTCCTTTGTTTGTTTCCTTGTAACGCTTCTCCCTCACTCATTTTCTTCTTGTTTTTCATCACGTTTCTTTTTCTCCTCTACATTAGCAATATGAGAATAAATGGAGAATTGGTCAATAGGTGAATCCCAAGTATTTTTACACATTATTGCATCTCTTGCCTTGACTAGATCTTCTATGAAATATTGTTTCTTCTCAATAGGTTGTTCGAATCTTGATCACACGTATCCATCCTCTCTAGTTTTACAGCACATGCACCTAGGTTAGAGTTCAAAAGGTTATCATAGAGCTTTTCATTCCCCCCATTCCCCAATTAATGGCACACTAATATATTTAGGTAGTGATATGTGTGAACACACTAGGACTATCGGGGAACTTTTTTCCCTCTTTAGGAGGTTCTTTTCCCTCGATTTGTATATATGCCTATTGCCCTAACAGGAAACTAATCTTTTGTATATTCTAGTGGTAATACATTTAGTATTGTGTGTTATGCTCCAAGATGCTTCTACTCCCTTGTGCTGTTAGCGTGCTTCTGTAGACCTCAAACTCCAACAATTGATATCAGAGCAGGTCGCCGCTTCATTTAGGGTGTCATCAAAACCCCTTGGGTCACAGTCTCAAAATCACACAAAATTTGCTGAGCATACTCAAGGTGATTAGGAGATCAAAACAGCTTTTTTGTGTGGTACCGAAATCGTGATCTGAGCATGTTTCGGCTCCAAACACACTATTGTAGTGCTTGTGTAGGCTATTTCGTCTTTTTGTGCCAAAGATATATGCAGGTTTTGGTTTGCCAGTATAAGCATCTCCAAATCTGCTACAGGTTTGACAGGAACTTGATAGGGTAGTTTTGTTCAATATTTTCAGATGCAATCATTTTTCTACATCAGGGTTTTTAGTTAGTGAACATGGCTGAAAGCAGTGATGTATTTCGTATGTTGACTGCTGAGGATAAGTTGGATGTTACGAATTACCCATTGTGGGCTTGTAGGATGAGTCATGTATTGGTCGCAAAGGACTGTGGAATATTGTGCAAGGTGTTGAAAAACGTCCTATTACATCTGCAAATACAAGTACTAAAGCTGATGGAGATGGTATCAAAGATGGTGATGTTCTATAGGTTCTTGTTCGTGCTACGGTTTCTACTGCACCTAATGTAGAGCAAATTTTTTGGGATGGCAGAGATGCTCATGCACATGCATTGATAGCCTTGTATATCAAATATGTCATTATTCCTCACATTCGCTTTTATAGAACAGCTAAGGATGCTTCGGATACACTTACCACTTTGTACCAGGCAAGGAATGAGGCTCGTGTTGCTTACCTCCGAAAACAGTTGGAGAGCGACCACATGAATGAAGGTGATTCCATGGACAATTTTCTGACAAAGATCAAAGATTTGAAAGAACAGTTGATTTTTGCTCATGAAGTCTTGCCTGATAGTTCGCTTGTGCAGACTGTTCTGAATTGTCTTCTTGATTCATATTAGAGTTTTGCTTCTACTCTTTGTTTGATGATGAAAGGCAATCCAAATGCCTTAACATTTGAGGAGTTATTCTCTGTCTTGTTGCATGAAGATCAGTCTAGGCAGAACAGATCCATTATGTGTGGTGTAGATCAAGCTTTCCTGGCTAGTCAAAAGGGCAAAGATAAATGGAGCTCTTCTATTAGTAAGCAAAAATCTGCTAATTCTACACAATCAAAGAAGGATGACAGAGGCGAGAAGAAAACAAAAAAGCAAAAAAAAAATTCCAAGTACTGTAAAGCAAATGATCATGTCATAAAGAATTGTCCAAAACTCGCTATTATAGAGGCAAAGAAAAAAGAGGCAGGAATGGTTATTGCACATGCCTCTACACCAAAAATAGAGTTTGTTGTTAGATGCAAAGCTTTGGCATGCACGCTTTGGTCATCTGAATTTTGCTAGTTGCCACGCCTCTAGAAATATGAAATGGTGTCCTCTCTACCCAAACTTGAGGCACCTGGTAAACATGTATGTGAAGACTGTATTATGGTGTCCTCTCTAGCCAAACTTGAGGCACCTGGTAAACATGTATGTGAAGACTATATTTTGGGCAAAACATAGTGTTCCTCATTCCCAAAAGATGGTTCAGTTTGAGCTACTGAGAAATTGTAGCTTCTTTACAATGATGTTTGTGGTCCTATGCAGACACCCTCTTTTGGGAACTATCTTTACTTTGGGAATTTCATCGATGATTTTTCCAGGCATGCATGGGTATATCCATTGAAAGAAAAGTTTGAAGTGTTTACGTGCTTCAAACAGTTTTTGGTTTTGGTTGAAAGTCTGTTAGCATGTAAAATGGGCACCCTCCATTTTGATCGAAGGGGGGAATATATGTCTTCTGACTTTAATGCATTTTTGGCTAAACATGGGATCAAACATCATTTTATAATGTCATATAAGCCTCAACAGAATGGAGTTACTGAATGGAAGAACAAGTCACTTATGGAGATGGCGAGTTGTATGGTCAAGAATCAGGCTTTACCACATAATTTCTAGCTTGTGGTTGTTATGTATGAAGCATATGTACTTAACAGGTGTCCCACTAAAGCATTGCAGTCTATCACTCCATATGAGGCTTGGCATGGTTGCAAGCCATCTATTGCTCACCTGCATGTTTTTGGTTGCTTGTCATATGCATTAGTGCCTAACAAACATCGTAGGAAACTGGATGATAAAGTAGTGAAATGTATTTTTATCGGGTGAGTTTTGAAAGTAAAGGCTATCGTCTGTATCATCCATAGACTAAATGCATTTTGGTTAGCCATGATATTATTTTTGTGAAGGATGCTATTCAGCCATTACTTTCATGTACTAAGGAGATATCTGTTAGTTCCAAAGACATGTATGACACTTTGCTACCTTTTTTTTATAGGTGGAGAGTCTAGTGCTGGTCTTAATGAGGCAACTTCTCAGCCTTTACAAGTTTCATGTGATGATGTAGATCATTCCATTTCTGATGCAGATTTGCATGATGCACTTGTTAATGAGAGAGATGATATTGAGGAGGCAAAAACTATGCCAAAATGGTTGGTGCATACTATACGTGATAGAAAATTAGATGCACCTCTATCATATCGTACTTGTTTAGGATCTCATAGTGCCTCTTTTGCATCAGATTTCTATGATATGGCTGCCTCTAGTCTTTGTGATGAGAATGAGCCTGTTTCCTTTGATGAAGCAAAAAATTAAAGAAATTGGATGGTTCCTATGCAATCTGAATATGATGCTATATGAAAAGTGGTACCTGGTTGCCACATTTGAGATGTCAAATTTGGGGCATTTGTATCATTATTTGGGCATCTTGTTTATGCAAGTTGATGGCAGAAGGTGTGTCAAACGAAATATATTGACACATTATTGCAGTGTTTTGGCCTTGAAGACTGCAAACATATTGTCACTCTTATAGAGACCGACACCCCTATAGAGAGAGCTTTACTATTGAGTCTTCATGATGCTAGAGATGCATTTGATGCTGTTCTCTATCAATAGGCTATTGGATGCTTGATTTACTTATGCATTACTCGGCCAGATATTCAATTTTCTCTCACAGATGAGCAGGTTTATGCATTGCCCAGGTGTCAAGCATTGGCAGGCGGTTAAGTGCATCTTTCGTGTTGATATATTTAGGTAGTGATGTGTGTGAACACTCTAGGATCGTCGGGGCATTTTTTTACCTCTTTAGGAGGTTTTTTTTCCCCAGCTTGTATATACGCCTATTGCCCTAACGGGCTACTTATCTTTGTACATTCTAGTGGTAATACATTCAGTATTGTGTGTTGTGTTCCAAGCTTCTTCTTCTTCCTTGTGCTTTTCATGTGCTTTCGCAGACGTCTAACTCCAACAATTGGTATCAAAGCACGCCGCTGCTTCATCTAGGGCATCGTCAACACATCTCTGGTTGCAGTTTCAGAATTGCACAAATTTTGGTGAGCTTGTTTCGGCCTCCAAACGCACTATCATAGCGCTTGTGCAGGCTATTTCGTCTTTTTGTGCCAAAGGTATATACCAGTTTTGGTTCGCCAGTATAAGCGTCTTGAAATCTGCTATATGTTTAGCAAAATTAGTCTAGGCAGTTTTGCTTAACTTTTTGAGATACAGTCAATTTTCTGCATCAAGGTATTTTAGTCACCAGCCATGGCTGAAAATAGTGATGTATTCCGTATGTTGGCTGTTGAGGATAAGTTGGATGGTACCAACTACCTGTTATGGGCTTATATGATGCGACATGTATTGGTTGTTGTTAATCTTAATTATTAATCTGGTGTTACCAGATTTGCACATGGGTTCTTGGGATGGTCAAGGGTCTATAATACAGAGGCCCTTTATGTATTTTCCTAGTCACTTCATTACCTTCTAACAATTACGACATATTTAACTACCACTCTAGCGCATAACAAATTCTAACAACTACCATATCCACAAGTGCAGAAAAAAACTTCTACTGTTTACTTAACATCACTGTTATACACGCACTTCATCAATAGCGCAATCAGATATTAACACAGTACCATAGTTACTTCAATATTGAACAATGACCATACAGACGACACTGCAATTTTCCAAACTTGTGATAGAATCAAACTTCAACCAATCACCCAGACGAAACAGTCCGGCGACACGTCTGCCGCTCTCTTCCAATCACTGCTCTATTAATCAAAAAAGTGTTACAATGTTTTGTGCGACACCCTTTCGGTGTGCGTCTTTTCTTAATTACAATTCTAAATAATATTCCGACAGCCTGACACTGGCACACACGGTGGACTCGAACCTAACATGGAAAATTACAAGATTAAGAATCATCAATGATTCTTTGTATGTACATGGTTCTAGCTAATTTAAAGGTGTGGGAGATTTTCTGTTTTAAAGATTCTAACATCTCTTGCAAGATCTGCAGTTCGACAAGGTGTGCATCTATTCGCATAGAGCTTGAAGCTATGACTTGAGATAATAAAACTTCAGCCTGATTCTGCAAAAATGCTTCTTGGAGATAGAAGTCGTTTGCCAGCGCACCATCTCGGCGTAACTTCGCTTCTTCAATCTCTGCATCGATACGAGAGAGGAACTCTTGCTAGATACCAAGCTGCTTCTCCCGACGTTCTAACTGTTGGGACTGGAACTGCATGGTTCTGAAGAAGTCTTGTCTTTCCTTCTGAATAGCATCTATTTCCTTCTTCAGTCTGATGGTCTGTCCAATTTCATCTTCCAATGAGCTTCTTTTCTAGAAGAGTTTGTCAGTCACCTTCTTGAACTCTATCTCTACTTGTAACGCTTTATCGGCCAGCACTTAATAAGCATGCTCTATCGTAATGAATTGACTTCGCGTCATATCTAAAAGATTACCCAGAGCATGCAGAGCATCCTCCTTATCAGTCATTGTTTGTTTAAGTTGACTGATCTCATCATCGCGAGCTGCTATGATGGCATCCTTTTTTGTCAATTGTCCCTGTAAGGTCTGGATATGCTCCTTCACTAGGCTTGCATCGGCTTTGGCTGCTAAAATGTCTTCTTGGAGGGGTGCGATATCAGCTTCTAATAAATCTACTTTTGACTAGTACTCCGTACGCAGGGATTGATGGGCATCTTGTAATTGGTGAGGGAGTTGCTTGGAGAGGTGGATAAGGAAATTCCCAATTTGGGCTAATTGAGTAAAGGAGTCAAGAACGAGAGAGGTAGATATGGGTCTAGAGGGATTAACCGAAACGGTTGCAGAAGAGGAAGGGAGAGAGTAATCGGGAGAGGAAGGGATGGGTTGGGAATGGCAAATGGCTACCGAATGATGAGGTGAAGGAGGAGGGCTAGGCGGTAAAGGCACTTTGGATGGAGAAAGAGGAGGAGGTGTATCTTTGGGTGAAGAAGGGGGGACAAGGGGTGTTACCCTAACAGGTTGCACATCCGATTGCACTAGCACTTCCTCGGTGTGCGCTTGCTCCACGAGTTGCACAACCTCCGTGACTGTGTCGGGGGCTTGCTCATGAGAGTGGGTTTGCGGCTGAACAATCGTATCCTCGAGATGAACATCTTCCATTACTATGTCTGGAGCAGCTTGATCCTTAGGAGATGGTGGGGCAGAGAGGATAGGCGCAGAAGAGGCGGTATCCCTCAAATGGACGGTTGAGGAGGGTTGAACTTGACTCTATGAAAGGCTCAGTTTACGACGCTTCCCCCAAAAGAACTGCAAGAGGTCATCGTTGTCTTCAACCTCCATCACCTACATGGATTCTTGTAGAATACAAGAGCATGCATTGCAGGAGGTTTCTCATGTTGAATCATCGGAAGAAGGAAGGATAGTCCAGACATGTCAACAACAATCTCCTATAGCAATGTAGAAACAATCTCCTCTCCTTGCATCATTGAGCTCTCCATCCTCTCGATCAGCTTCTTTGCTTTCTTCAACGCCTTTGATCTCCTCCAATAGCTCCAAGATATCTGCCAAAATCAATCCTCCAAAGTTTATCAGAACAACAATGTATTTTTTCCTCCCTCCTAACTATCAGAGTCAGAGCAGTTGGTGCCACTCACTTCAGTGTCTCCTCTCCACTTCTCTAAGTCTTTCCTTCTATCTTCTTTGCATCAGAATCTCTCTGGAATGCCCTTCTCTTCTCTCTATCACAGCTATCACATGGTAAATATCGCCTGAATGAATCGTGAAAAAACTGTAGGTGTATTGTATAGGCCAAACGATTCTATTTTTAGAGCTCTTTTTTTGGTAACAAAAGTAATGGTGGTCTTCAAAAGCATGAGCGTAGGAACACTTCGGAGCCATAGCTTCCATATTACCTTAATCTTGTCCATGATCTGAAAACCAACTTTTCAAGAATTTGTTGAAGCAGTTTCCATTACCTTTGAAGAAACACATCATGAATCTCTTGCCCTTTGGATCCATATGGCCATTACCTTTGAAGAAACACATCATGAATCTCTTGCCCTTTGGATCCATATGTACAGCTAAAAAACTCCTTTTCTTCCAATTCAAGAAGCGCTACTCTCTCAACACCATTTTGACAGCAGCGATTCGACTCCTTTGTTTTTTTGCCTGATCCCTCCATAGATAATCACCTTCTCCAATCTTCTCTCTCTCTCTCTCTCTCTCTCTCTCTCAAAATGAGCTTTAGGACGAATCAAAGCCAGTCCTTCAGATGTTGTTAACTTGGTCTTTGTCGACATTAAGTATATTTCTTTTCTAAAAATTGTTAGGGAATGATTGTAGTGGAGCTACTAAGCTGAGACTTGCTTCGCGTATATGTTTGCCACTCGCATTCCATGGATTGTGTGCATAATTCCCCCTTGTTAATGATCTTTTTGTGTACACCCTCGAGTGAGGCCGACTCCCGTTGCCCTTATACATTCCCATCTAGATTTGCCGATTTCTGTTGTTCTGTAATTCATATAGCTTGGCCTTGGTAATTGTCTTTCCCATATGAAGTGGATTATTCACTACTTTTGACTCCCTTGCCAGCAATATGTTTTTCATCTTCTTGCTTATGAAACGCATGTCTCATGATGGATGGATCCACTTTGTTCCTAGCTGATCCCAAGCCACAGACATAGCTATCCCATGACCCATTGCTCCATTGATCCAGTGTTCGTCTATTTTTTAAATCAGTTTTCTCTTTTTTTCGTTGCCTCCATAATAATAATAAAAAGAAAAACACTATGAAAAATGTTCGCTTCTCTCTCCTTTTCTTGTCCTCTTGCAAGTGTTGATATATTTAGGTAGTGATGTGTGTGAACACACTAGGACCCCCGGGGCACTTTTTTCCCTCTTTAGGAGGTTTTTTTCCCCGGGCTTGTATATACGCCTATTGCCCTAATGGGCTACTTATCTTTGTACATTCTCTAGTAATACATTCAGTATTGTGTATTTGTACTCCAAGCTTCTTCTTCTTCCTTGTGTTGTTCGCATGCTTCCGCAAACGTCTAACTCCAACAATTGGTATTAGAGCAGGTCGTCGCTTCATCTAGGGTGCCGTCGACACTCCTCCGTTTGCAGTCTCAGAATCGCACGAATTTTGGTGAGCATACTCAGCGTGTTTTTGAGATCAAAATAGCTTCGCTATGTGGTGCCGAAATCACGATCTGATCTCGTTTCGGCCTCCGAACGCACTATCACAGTGCTTGTGCAGGCTATTTCGTCTTTTTATGCCAAAGGTATATACCAGTTTCTGTTCGCCAGTTTAAGCATCTCGAAGTCTGCTATAGGTCTAGCAGAACTCGTCTGGGCAGTTCTGTTCAGCTTTTTGAGATACAGTCAATTTTCAGCATCAAGGTATTTTAGTCACCGGCCATGGCTGAAAGCAGTGATGTATTCCGTATATTGGCTGTTGAGGATAAATTGGATGGTACCAACTACCCATTATGGGCTTATATGATGCGACATGTTTTGGTTTCAAAAGGATTGTGGAACATTGTGCAGGGTGTTGAAAGACGTCTTGTTACACCTGTAACGACAGGTACTACAAATACAGGTGCTGGAGCTGATGAAGATGGTGTCGAAGATGATATTCCGCAGATTCCTGTTCGTGCTACGGTTTTTGTTGCACCTACTGCAGAGCAGATTCGTTGGGATGGCAGAGATGCCCAGGCACATGCATTGATAGCTTTGTCTGTCAAACGTGCCATTATTCCTCATATTCACTCTTGCAGAACAGTTAGGGATGATTGGGATACACTTACCACATTGTACCAAGCTAGGAATGAGGCTTGTGTTGCTTACCTCCGAAAACAGTTGGAGAGTGAGCACATGAATGAAGGTGATTCTATGGACAGTTTCCTAACGAAGATCAAAGATTTGAAGGAACAGTTGATTTCTGCTAATGAGGTTATACCAGATAGCTCACTTGTGCAGACCGTTCTGAATGGTCTTCTTGATTCATATCAGAGTTTTGCTTCTACTCTTCGGTTGATGATGAAAGGCAATCTGAATGCCTTATCATTTGAGGAGTTAGTCTCTGTTTTGTTGCAGGAATATCAGTCCAAGCAGAACAGGTCCATTATGCGTGTTGCAGATCAAGCTTTCCTGGCTAGTCAGAAGGGCAAAGGAAAATGGAGCTCTTCTACTAGTAAGCAGAAATCTACAAATGCTACACATTCAAAGAACCAGGATAAAGATGAGAGAAAAGCAGAAATTGTTTTGTAAGTACTGTAAAGGGAATGATCATATCATAAAGAACTGTCCAAAGCTGGCTGCTAAAGAGGCAAAGAAGAAAGAGGGTGGAATGGTTGTTGTAGAGGCATCTACACCAAAAACAGAGTCTACAAATCTTGTGCAGGAAGAAGAATGGGCGTTTACTACTCTCTGTAGTTTTGACCCATCTTCTCATGAGCAGTGCATGTCTGTAGTGGAATCAGACGTTTGGTACTTTGACAGTGGGGCGACCAAACATATTACCTTGCACCGCAGTTTCTTCTCTTCACTTGAGCCTGCCCCTACAGGGAATACTGTCACATGCGCCAACAACTCCTCTTATCCTGTTATGGGAGTTGGTAAGATCATTCTGATACTGATGATGTAGTTCTTTCACTTTGTCAGATGCTTTATTTGTGCCAGGGATCAAGAAGAATCTGTTATCACTTTCTGCATTAGCCAAGATTGGCTTGGTTGTGAAATTTGTTGATGACAGATGTACAGTTCATGATCTGTCAAATGGCGATGTTATTATTGCTTCTGGCATTTTATGTCGTGGGCTGTATAAGCTCATAGACTATGAAAGATCTGTGAATGATTCGGCATGTGCAGTTCATGATTCTCAGGCTATGTTAGATGCAAAGCTTTTGCATGCACGCTTTGTTCATCTGAATTTTGCTAGTTTGCTAGGCTTGCAGAAATCTGATATGGTGACTTCTTTGCCCAAGCTTGAGGCACCATGAAAACATGTTTGTGAAGGCTGTATTTTGGGCAAAAAGATGGTTCAGTTCGGGCTACACAGAAATTGCAACTTGTACATAGTGATGTCTGTGGTCCTATGCAGACACCCTCTTTTGGAAATTACCTTTACTTTGTGACTTTCATTGATGATTTTTCTAGGCATGCATGGGTATATCCAATCAAAGCAAAGTCCGAAGTGTTCATGTGCTTTAAACAGTTTTTGGTTTTGGCTGAAAATCTGTCAGCATGTAAAATAGGCACCCTCCGTTTTGATCGACGGGGGGAATATATGTCTTCTGATTTTAATGCATTTCTGGCTGAACGTGGGATAAAACACCAGTGTACAGTGCCGTATACACCTCAACAGAATGGAGTTGCTGAACGGAAGAACAGGTCACTCATGGAGATGGCGAGGTGTATGGTCAAGAGTCAGGCTTTACCACACAGTTTCTGGCTTGAGGTTGTCATGTGTGCAGCATATGTACTTAACAGGTGTCCCACTAAAGAGCTGCAGTCTATCACTCCATATGAGGCTTGACATCACTGCAAGCCATCTGTTGCTCATCTGCGTGTTTTTGGTTGTTTGGCATATGCATTAGTGCCTGAACAACATCGCAAAAAATTGGATGATAAGGCAGTAAAATGTATTTTTGTTGGGTACAGTTCTGAAAGTAAAGGCTATCATCTGTATCATCCACAGACTAAACGCATTCTGGTTAGCTGTGATGTTGTCTTTGTGGAAGATGCTATTCAGCCATTGCTTTCATGTACTAAGGAGACATCTATTTGCTCCAAAGACATGTATGATACTTTGATGCCTCTTTTTACAGGTGGACAGTCTAGTGTTGGTCCTAATGAGGCAACTTCTCAGCCTTTGTAGGTTTCATATGATGATGCAGATCATTCCATTTCTGATGCAGATTTACATGATGCACTTGTTGATGAGAGAGCTGATATTGAGCAGGCAAAAACTATGCCAAAATGGCTGGTGCGGACTTTGCATGATAGCAAATTAGATGCACCTTTGTCATATCGTACTCGTTCAGGCTCTCATAGTGCCTCCTTTGCATCAGATTGCTATGCTATGGTTGTGTCTAGTCTCTGTGATGAGAATGAGCCTGTTTCTTTTGATGAAGCACAGAATTCAGAAAATTGGATTGCTGCTATGCAATTTGAATATGATGCTATAATGAAGAATGGTACATGGTCTTTATGTGATTTGCCTCCTAGCAAGAAGGCCATTGGCACTAAGTGGGTATACAAGCTGAAGCGTAAACCTGATGGTACAGTTGACAGGTATAAAGCTAGGCTTGTTGCAAAGGGTTATGCGCAGGAAAGAGGCATTGATTTTGATGAGACCTTTGCACCTACATGCCGTATGACTACTGTTTGGAGCATTTGTGCACTTGCAGCCCATCATGGTTGGAATGTACATTAGTTGGACATTAAAACAGCATTTCTGAATGGTGACTTGCATGAAGAAGTGTATGTTTTTTAGCCCCGTGGCTTTGTGCAGAAAGGGCATGAAAACCAGGTGTGCAGGTTAAAGAAGGCATTATATGGTTTAAAGCAAGCACCACGTGCTTGGTATGAGAAGATACATGCCTATCTAATTGCACATGGTTTTGAGAACAGTCCAATTGAAAGCACTTTATATGTTAAGCGTGCTAATGATGTGCTTCTGATCATTGTTGTATATGTTGACGACATGCTGCTCACTGGCCCTATTGAGAAGCATATTGCTGATTTCAAGGCTGATTTGCATGCCTCATTTGAGATGTCTGATTTGGGGCATTTGCATCACTATTTGGGCATTCAGTTTATGCAAGTTGATGGTGGAATGGCTTTGTGTCAAACGAAATATATTGACACATTATTGCAGTGTTTTGGCCTTGAAGATTATAAGCCTATTGCCACTCCTATGGAGACAGGTTTACAATTGAGTCTTCATGATGCTGGAGATGCATTTGATGTTGTTCTCTCTCAGCAGGTTGTTGGATGCCTGATTTACTTATGCATTACTTGGCCAGATATTCAGTTTGTTATCTCACAGATGAGCAGGTTTATGCATTGCCCAGGAGTCACGCATTGGAAGGCGGTTAAGCGCATCTTTCACTACTTGAGTGGTACTCGGCTACTTGGTTTGTTTTATCCTAAGGGGGGATCACTACCGCCAGATTTGCATGCTTTTTCTGACTCTGATTGGGCTGGTTGCTATGACACTCGTGTGTCCACCAGTGGTTTTTGCTTCATGCTTGGTAGCTCATGTATATCTTGGTTGAGCAAGAAGTAGCCTACTGTGGCCACTTCCAATTGTGAGGCTGAGTATAGGGAAGCTTTCACAGCAGTTGTTGAGTGTGTGTGGCTCAGACGCCTTATGGCTGATTTGGGTGTTGGCCAGTCTTCTGCCACCACCATCTTCACTGACAGTCAGAGCGCATTGGCAGTTGCGAGGAACCCTGTGTTCCATGCTCGCACTAAGCACATTGAGGTGCATTATCACTATGTCAAGGAGAGGTTCTCTGCTGGGGAGATCAGCTTGGCCTATGTGCCCACGCAGGAGAACATTGCAGAACTTTTCACGAAGGCTCTGCCTAAGGAGAAGTTTGAAGCTTTCCGCAAAGCTTTGGGCTTACTTCCTTTTGTGGAGTGATTTCCACATAGCTTGGCACTTCCTTATACATGAGTGCCAGCTCCTTGTTCACCGCATCACTCCCAGGGGGGATTTGTTGATATATTTAGGTAGTGATGTGTTTGAACATGCTAGGACCGTCGGGGCACTTTTTTCCCTCTTTAGGAGGTTTTTTTCCCCCGGCTTGTATATACGCCTATTGCCCTAATGGGCTACTTATCTTTGTACATTCTCTAGTAATACATTCAGTATTGTGTGTTTGTACTCCAAGCTTCTTCTTCTTCCTTGTGTTGTTCACGTGCTTCCGCGGACGTCTAACTCCAACAGCCAGGACGCTGACACAGACAAAAGTTGGAGCGTGGGAATTTTATGGAGGCTGATGATGAAAGCAGATGAAGCGTGCAGAATCAGAACTGGAGCGTGAGAAAATTATGGCCACACAACCGTTGGGAGAGGGGGAAACAATGATGAAGTTCATGATAAAGTGGTCATGAAGCCATTTTTTTTCTTCTTCTTCTTCCGCCTTTTAGGCCGGGGAGTCGAGAAGACAGGGCGTGATGCACAATCCATAGAAGGTGTTGATAGAGTACAGTCGAGGGGGATTTTGAAGGCTAGAGGTGACTGGTCTTGCTCTATGGTGTGGGCGGCTGTTCTTTGGGTGATCAGTATTGGAAGGCAGCAAAAGGGTGAAGGCACTGAGAATCAAGGAGAATTAAGGCCGCTCCATATGTTCTTAAGAAGGGGGGGTTGGTCCATGCAAAGCAAAAGGAGGAAGCCCTGGTGTGCTGGAGAAGGGGGAAGTGTTGGGCCAAGCGATCGGAAGAAGGGGGAAGTGTTAGCCCTGGTGTGTTGGAGAAGGGGGAAGTGCATCGATAGGTGGACAAGCAGCCACTGAGGAATTTTTGTGGAGGAGGTGATGAAGGCAAGGTAGCAGAATTGGAAAGGCGATTGTTTTTTTGGTTGTAGTAGGTGTTGAAGAAGAGTAGAAAGATGGCAACCACAACAAGAGGAGAGAGATTTTGGGGAAAAGAAAGAGGATTGACATCTGTTGCTTTTGCATTCTGATCGAGGGCATTTGGGGGGGGGTTGCTCTGGTGTTGCACACCTCAGAGAAGAAACCAAGGGGGCTCCAAAAAGCATTCAGTAAAAAGGGGGAGCAGGTTTCTGTGTTGTTTCTCTCTCCATTCTAGAGGAAAGGAGCTAGGAGAAGACATCACAGAAGGATCTCGAACTGAACACTCGGCCTCTGGATCTATACACATCTGCTTGGAGTTGTGCAAACCTACTTTGCTGCTCGTGATGCAGGTTCGTGTATGAGTTTAGAAATTTTGATCTTGGGCTCTGATATGATGTGCTCGTCAGATTTCATTGCATTGCATTTAGTTCTCATCTCTATATTTGAGGTAAACCATGATCTGATGGAAGGTTTGGACACATAATAGAAAGTGGAAACAACTTAAGGCGAAAAGTGCATCACAGCATACCATCAGAGTTTCAGCTTGTAAGTTATTCTATAGGCATCTCAGAGCTTGTTATGCGGTCTGTTCAAACCCTTCTTTTTGGCTATGTCTGTAAGTTCTTCGGGAACATGGATGAGCATAAGTCAGATTACCAGCACCTCTTTGTTTCATTCATTGATTCCGCAACTAGTGCCACAATTCAAGGATTTGATTGCTTAACTTAGCATTGTTGAGTACAACGCAGGTGGAAAGCAAGGCCTAGAGCATTATGATGCTTGTGGGTGAAGGAATATTGCCCTGTCCTCCTCTACGGCTTACGCTTCCTCTTTATTTTTTAACTCTTAGGTGTTGGATGTAATTTTGTAATTCCATGGCCTGTGATTATTTACACAGCCAATCGTACTAATCATATTATATGTGGATGTCAACTAAGTCTGGAAATATTACGAGCTCTACAAGCACAAAGGAACGTGGATTGCGCTTATAGAATATACATAAAACGGACTTTGCAAACTTTTCTTTGTTGCTGCAGAGTACTCTGGAGAAATAGGAACATGAGAAGTAATGAGCGCAAATGCTTAGAAGGATAGCAAAGAAGAAATGTGCTTGTTTTACTTAGGAAGATAGCAGTTATCATCCCTGCATTGTTTAAGCTTGTAAAGATTCACAAAGTAAGGCCATGTGAGCTGCCTCATGTTATTGACTTACCACATTAGTCACATCCCTGCATTGTTTAAGCTTGTAAAGATTCACAAAGTAAGGCCATGTGAGCTGCCTCATGTTATTGACTTACCACATTAGTCACTCAGATGTGTTTCAAAAACTCAAGTGAAATCATGAGTTGCATTTCTAAAAAGAACGTGGCAATGTTGTTGTAGCTTTTCGTTTAATTTAGAATTCAAGTCTGGCTTTGAAGTTGAGTCAATGCTTAGAAGTGCACTCTGATGACCTTTTTGCATAGTAGGCTAAGTATTCATATGAATCTACATTGGGAAGAACTATGCTTTGTTCAATTCACACATGGCTTTGAAGTTGAGTCAATGCTTAGAAGTGCACTCTGATGACCTTTTTGCATAGTAGGCTAAGTATTCATATGAATCTACATCGGGAAGAACTATGCTTTGTTCAATTCACACATCAGAATTGAAGACAAGGAAGGAACATTAAATTTCAACCATCTTAAACTACAACTTTTTAACATGATGAATATGAGGTTGAAAGTTCTATTATTTAAAACTCAATCCCCTAAGCACTCTTAAGTTAACCGTTCATTTGAAGGGTTTATTGACCACCATTTAGGCGGCACTTTTGAACCAAGTGTTAAGATTCCAAGAGTCATGGATTAATTAAAAATGCTAACTATTGACGCAAATGGGACTAAAATGAGTAGATGAGAAGGGTGGGGCATGTGTGAGGAGGAAAGGAAAGAAGTGGGAAAAGAAAGTGGAAGTGTGTAATTACATGTGTGTGCATGAAGGGAAGAGAGGAAAGGAGAAAGAAAGTAAAGTGAGGGCATGAGTATAGCGAGAGAAACTGTGTGACATGCATTGGGGATCCCAAAGGAGAATAGATTCAAGGACATGTGGACTTAGAGCAAAAAGAAAAGGGGTGAGGCCATTATGAGAAAAATCTTGAATGGAATGAGAAATGATAGGTAATGGCAATCATTTACAATTGTCTATGACCTTATCATGGATGTGCAGAGACCTAACTTCAACATATTTTTTGGAAAACTCTTCAATCAAGAGGCCAACAACAACATTAAAGAAGGTAACTCTATCCAAGGCAACTCTACTACTGCTCTTCATATAGATAAGAAGGACAAGAAGAACAAAGGAAAGAAGAAGGAGAAAGGTGATGATGAAGAAGTTTCCCAAGCCAACTATGCAAGCAAAAGCAAATGGAAGGGAAAGAAGAAAGGAGCAAAGCAAGACAAGTCTAAAGGACAAGAAGTTCAACCTTGGCCATCTATAACAAGACCAATACACTACTCAAAATTATTGGTTCAATGGAAGAACACAAAAAGGAGGAGGTAGAAGTGGATCTGGCAATACAAGAGGTAGAGGTGGACAAAATTACAACAACAACAGAAATAACAAAAATAATACCAGAAGAGACCACAACAACTATTCAAAGGATCAATCACATGAAGATTCATTGCTTCTAATGAACCTGAGCCATAAAGAAGGTAAAAAGGATGAGCATTTGTTCTATATAGATTTTGGTTGCTCAAACCATGTTGTAGACAATGTTTCTCTCCTATCAGAATTGGAGAAACCTGAGCACAAACATGCAGTGCAAACATGGGATGATACCAAACACAATGTTAAAAGGATTGGCAATGTCAAAGCATCCAATAACAGAATAAACATTCTAAATAAGGTTCTCTATGTACCAACTATCACCAAAAATCTAATAAGTATAGGCCAAACTATAGAAAAAGGATTGAAGGTTAGGTTCACTCAATATGGAGCTTATGCGGAACATCCATGTCAAGGCTTCAAGAAGATAGCCAGAGGTGAGAAGCATGGTAAACTTTTCACATTTAAAGTGGGAGAAACCAAAAATGTAGCTCTCTATAATTTTGGGTCTCAAACCCTAAGTGAGCAAGAGGTATGGCATAAGAGGCTTGCTCATGTAAATGAAAGACAACAAAGGGATATATGCAAGGATCAAAGTGTTCTAGGACCACCAAACATCTCAAAACAAGATATGATCAATAGATGTGATGCTTGTCGGATTGCGAAATTAAAAAGACAACCTTACCATAGCAAAGGGTACATGTTGTACTTCAAATGTAATGGTGCCTTGACCCATGTGTGCATCGTCTCGGGATATGTCTGTAGTAACTTCTGGTACCAATTCAATTGAAAACTTTTTCCTTTCTGTGCTTCTGATGGCAGGTCGTCAGGCTCGAATTGAGTTGCATGGGTTGGTTTCTTGCCTGTCTCTTTCTCAATTGCCAATTGATATTCTACCATCAGCATGAAGTATGGTTTATATTGGACCTCGTGGCTAGAGATGTACCTTTGAGGGGCCAGGTCAGCGAAATAAGGTGATTATAATATTCGATCCCCGATCATAGCCATGGCATGTAACTATGCTTCGACCCGTGCAGAGTGGCTTTTACCGAGTTCTTCCACTAACTTAAGCCATATGGGTGTAGGCATTTTCTTTGTCATTTGGTTCAAGATTCAGTCCTTCTTTGAATCGTCCATCTTGCTTGTACTCTTCTACATATAATCCATCAACATTAAACCTACCTTGTAATCCCTGGTCAACCATTTGTCCAACAGAAACTAGATTCTTTTTATATTTGGAACATGCAACACATCAGCAAGATGTTTTACCTTTCCATCCTCCATAGATAATGCTATGTTTCTTGTATGCTCAATAGGATGTGATGTGTCATCACCTGTTTCAACATATCCAAGAACTGACAATTTTTGCAAAGTACTAAACCATTCCGCATGACTGGTCATGTGATTTGAAGCACCTGAATCAACATACCAGACATTATCATTCGATTTAAAACACCAGGAGACATCGTATTCATCATGTGATGTTGAATCATGAACAACTTCTCCGAATCATCTGCACTTGTGGATGCATAGTTGTTTTGCTACCTTCTGTTATTTTGATTCTTCAACCTGCAATCACGTTCAAAGTGCCCAGGTTTACCACAATTCCAGCATCCTTTACTGTCATTACCTAAATCATTTCTTTGAAAATTTATGCGACCTTTTTGCCTCCCCCTGCCTCAAAATTTTCCTCTTCCTCTTGCATGATTCTGTTGTTGACCTTGGTCTTGGTTACTGTTTCCTCTTCCACTTCCGAAACCTCTACCTCTGCCTCTTCCTCTGCCAGAGTAGAATACTTGCTCAGAATTGGGCTTTCCTTGGGAGTTTGAATCCTCACCAAGATTCTTTTCTTCAATGATCAGCATGGATACCAAATCCACAAAATTCGGAATATTTTCTCTAGTCTGTATAGAAGTTCTGAACTGCTTATATGCAGCTCCTAAACCACGAAGGCACACTTCCACCTTATCATCATCATCTAAATTCATGCCAATAGATGCAAGTGACTCACATCTGCTTTTGATTTTCAGAGTGTAGTCACTTACTGGCATGCCCTTCTTCTCCAATGTATGCAGCTCGTTCTTGAGTTGCAATTTCTCTGCCTTTGTATTGGTCTCATACAATGTGACCAAACTATTCCAAGCCTCTTTCGGAGTCTTGGCATCCTATATGTGCCCAATCATGCTATCTTGTATGCTAACAGATAGCAAGTACATTACCTTTCGTGCTCCTTGATTCCATTCCTCATATGCTCTTAACACACTGTCATCGAGATTTTCTCTCCTCTCTCACTCATGAAGGCCTATAGGAAACACATTCGGTGAAGGTAGCCAGAATTCCCTAAGAAATCGAGCAAATCTAGGGTAGCGGTCAAAGCTCGTCAAACTTTGGAAATTAGGGCAAAAATTTCAATGTCTCCAAATCACATGAAAATTCATATACTTGTAAAGCCTATCAAAGGCAATCTATAACCCGAAAATGGATTTTCTAGCACATTGATATGCCATGTGTATTTTGATCCGACGGTCTAGATCAGCCCCAGATCTAATGGTGGGGAATGAAGGTGTCTATTTTTCTCCCCTTTGCCCTAGATATCATATAAAGAACCAATTCTAACCATCCATTTGATAAATACAATGGTTGTAATCAAAAGAAGCTGATCTTAGGGTTGAGAGTTGATTTCTCTAGATCCAAGGGGCCAAATTCATTCAAAAAACTATATAAATCCCTTCCAACTCCTAGAGCATCATTGTTAGGCATCCATAGGGCCCTTGCTAGCACATGGTTTCCTTGAGACGATCACCCTGAGTTGAGTGTGTGAGGATCCAAGGTGGGCTAGTAAGAGCATAGTTCCTAGATTCAATTTTTAGACTTCCTCTCTATGATAGGCTCATAAACCCAGTTTCTCTTTCTTTGTTCACCCTCAGTGGAGCGTGTGAGTGAGTTAGAGCTGGTTTTATGTGTCTTACACTTCTTTAGAAACACATTACGATCCTAGAAAGACATAGGGTCAATGAAGTGGAACCTATCCTCTTACGTGTGACATTCGGTTGAACTGTCATGGAGAGAGGGTCGTGAGGACCACCTTTGACCAGTAGAATGCTTAGCTTGACATTTCACAACATTCATCATGCATTCATTCCATTCAAAAGAACCTATGAATGTGAATTAAATTTGGAAAGTGTTTAAGAAGCTGCATATTTGTGGACCATTCTTCCTTTCCGAATTGATTCATGTGAATGGTTTCTTTTGTCCTCATCATTCATGTTCATGCGATTATCTTGTGTTCATATGTTCCCCTTTCTCTAATCAAATCATGACATCTCTTCCCCCCATACCCAAATTCATCTTCACCTTCACATTTTTTAATACATAAACCTTCCAACACTCACTAGCTTCATACACTCTGTGTGTGCCACGACCGGAGCGGATCCACCCGGATTGTGATCACCTCCACATTTGAATCCGACGTGAATCGCTTCGTGGCATTTGCTTCTGATCTTGTTGGGAGGTTGTGATCCATATTTTTCGATTTCATATTTTTCATCCTCATCATATCATCATCATCATTCTTGATTTTGCACTGGATTTCTCACAATATCGTGCACATCTTCATCGTGAAGTAAATGCATTTGTGAGAGATCTAGAACATCGTGCATCACTCACTTATTCACATAAGATGGAGGAAGGATTCAAATCTCTTATTGTTGAGAAAAAACAAGAATCACAACCCAATGAACAAAAACAAGAGGAGAAACAAAAAGGGAAGAAGACAAAGCAAAGAAAAACAGAACCAAAGCCTTTAGATAAACAAGAACAATCAAAACAAACTGAAGACCAAACACGAAAATATGAACAAAAACAACATCCTGAGCAAAAACAAAAGAAACCAAAGAGAAAACCTAAAGCCATCTTGATTTTAGAAATTGAGAGAAAAATAGATCCTATGGAGATTTTAGATGACATTTTGCTTAAGAGTCAAGTGACTATATCTTTAGAACAAGTTTTCTCTATTGCAAAGCCTGTTTTTAAAGATAACTTTATCTGTCTAATTAAAAGGAAGAGGTTTTCGCTTAATCTAGATACTGAGATGCAAGATTCTCTAGATCAAGATCAAGCTATGAATGAAGCCTTAAACTTTGATGAATCTGATGAAGAGGACTTTGATGATGATGAAGTAAATGTTAATAAAAATTTCGTAGGACCTATTCAACCTGACCATGAAAATCATGAAAACAATCTTGAATGTCACTTTAAAAGAAAATTTTGGTCTAGAGGTACATCAGAGATGCATGTTAAAATAGGAAATGATAAGAGATCTATCACTGTAAATGCATTACTAGATTTCGGCTCCAAAATCAATGTGATTTCAAGAGAAGTCTATGATAAGTTTCGATGGCCCATAGATAAAGATTGTGGATGGCGTATGAGAACTGCAGATAATGGTGTAGGTACCATGAATGGAGCTTGTGCTAGTGTGCCCATATCCATAGGAGGAATCACAAAAGAGTTCCACTTTTTTATTCAAGATAATTGCTCCTATGAAGTTCTATTAGGTCAACCCTCTATTTGTGAGAGTTGTATGGAAACGAAAGCCATGGATGATGGGTCTATCTATGCTAGATTTAAGTCTAAGGATGGAATGCAATCACTTCAAGCCATGGATGATGGGTCTATCTATGCTAGATTTAAGTCTAAGGATGGATCCTCGATTCATGTTTGGAGCTACATATGATGAAAATTTCGGATAGAATCCATTGTTGAGCGGGACAACAGTGGATATTGGTTTGACATCTTGCATCCAACCAACATGTACAATAGTTTGTCACTTTGTTTTTCACATTCTAGATTAGATTTTATTCATAAGAGTCAATTGTCCAAGTCTTTTATCCAAAAAACCCAAAAAATTTATAAAAACAACAAAATCATGGAACATGATGAGAACATTGAGCATGTGATTGATACATCTCATTGTTTCTCTACTCTTGAGGAGTTAGAGTTATGTATTCAACAAAATTCTAATTCCCATATTATTCTTCTTTCTTCGCTTGATGAGTATGCTCTAATCCAAGAGTATGCTCTCAATGTTGACAAGTGCTCAAAATTTAACCAAACACATGATGCCTTAGTTGAAACGAAGTACAAAATTGTAGACAAAAAAATCAAACCCATAGCTCAACCATTACCTCAAGGAAGTAATGAAAAAATTATTGATGTGAAAAATGATCCAACTCTTCGGGATAAGAAAAACATAGGACATACATTCACGGATGAGACAATCAAACATGTGAAAATTGGTAGAGATGATGAATTTCTTTTGCCAACAGAGAGAGATAAATTTGAGAGAGTCATACGTAGCCATGTAAAAGCCTTTACTATGTATCCTCATGAGATTTGTTGTGTAGATCCTAAGCTAGTTGCACCCATGATAATCTTTACTATTCCACATATTCCATGGAATCTTCGCCCTATACCAGTTCCAAAGGCTCACTTACCTGAGCTAATGAAACTACTTAAAGAGAAGATAAACATGAGAATTTTAGAGCCATCTTTTGCAAAATTACTTAAATAGATGGTTCACTGTGCCTAAAAAGAATGGGAAACTATGTTTTATTCAAGATCTCCAACACGTCAATAAAGTCACCATAAGCTTGTTTCAATATGCCTAAAAAGAATGGGAAACTATGTTTTATTCAAGATCTCCAACACGTCAATAAAGTCAATAATGTAGGAACAGGACCCATTGTAGATGAGCTTGTTGAATCAGTTTCAAGACATTCTATCTATTCAACGGGTGATTTATATTCTGGATATGACCAATTCCAATTAGCAATTGATAGTCATGACATAAGCACAATGAAAACTCCTTTAGGCTTAGTGCAAATGTGTACTTTACCTCAAGGAGCGACTAATTATGTGGCTCATATGATGAGTGCTATGAATATGGCCTTACATGATTTTATCCCTCATATAACTATGCCATTCACTGATGATATTCCAATTAAAGGGAGTGAGGAACGTGTAAAGGACATTACTTTAGATTCAT
Source organism: Ceratopteris richardii (assembly GCA_020310875.1). Taxonomy (NCBI): domain Eukaryota; kingdom Viridiplantae; phylum Streptophyta; class Polypodiopsida; order Polypodiales; family Pteridaceae; genus Ceratopteris; species Ceratopteris richardii. The sequence continues at coordinate 104,608,691 of CM035421.1, read as the reverse complement.
CTGGATGTCGTAAATTTGTTCTTGAACATATCTCTGATTGTGAAAGAATATTTCAACGATTTGAAGAGGTAGGTCTCACATTTTCCATAGAAAAATCTGTTTTTGGTGTCAACGAGGTTCTTATTGTTGGACATTTATGTGGTCATTATGATCGAAAGCCATACCCACAAAAAGTTGATGCCATTAGCAAGATTTCTAAAACATGTAACAACGTGAGTGAGGTACACAGATTTCTTGGTGCTTGCATCTTTTATGTTATTTGGATCCCACACTTTGCTCATGTTGTTGATTGTCTTTATGACTTGTTGAGGATGAAATGAAAATTTATTTGGACTGACAAACACACTCAAGCTATGCGTAAATTGAAGAAATTATTGCTTGAAGCTCCCATCCTTAAGCGTGTAGACTATTCTGCTAACAAACCTATTATATTGACTATTGATACTAGTCCTATTGGTATAGGTTGGGTCATAAGTCAGAATGATAGTGAAGGGAATAGATATGCAATTAGGTTTGGTGCCAAAATTTTACATGAAACACAACGAAAATATCCACAGATCAAACGAGAACTATGGGGTATGGTAACAACTTTGAAAACAGACAAAGAATATTTCATTGGTGCAAATGTCAAAGTTGAGACTGATTGTTTGCCTCTCATTGGAATGATAGCCAATTGTTCATCTCCTGATATAGCCATGCTTAGATGGATCTCATATATTAAGTTCATTAATCCTGAGTTAGTTCATATTTCAGGTAAGTCAAACTCAATTGTTGATATGTTATCGAGAGCTAGATTTGATGATGATCTTGAAAGTGATCTAATAAAGAATGTGAACTTAGTTGACTATGTTCCACATATATATGAGTATGAGAAATTTCATGAGTCTGAGTACGAAAATGAATGGAGAGACATAGGAAAGTATTTGAGTACACTACAACCATTACCTAGTTGGATTACAAATAGATTTTGTAACATTAGGAAACGAGCTTATAACTTTTTCCTATGTAATGGTTATCTTTGGAGACATGCTAAGGGTAAGGTTAAGAATCCACAATGAGTCCTAGGAAAACGAGGTCTTCAGTTGCAAGTAATGAAGGAAATGCATGAGACATTATGGGCAGGTCATAAAGGATTTTTTGGAACATATGAAAAAATTAGAAGTACCTATTGTGAAGAGAGATGGTGGATGCAATCCAAAGATGAGTAGGTGCTGCTACAACCAGCTTCAAACCAGCCAACTGAGACTTTAGAGTTGATTAGTAGACCCTTTGAGCTTCCTAAATCCACCAAAATATCAGCCAAGTACTTTGGAACATGTATCCCAAAAGTTTAAGTCAAGACAGACTAGTTGCGAAATGACCAGCTCCCAAAACTTGCTATTTTTGGACATACACCTGCTGGAAAAAATGAACAGTGCTCTCAACTTGGTAGGAATTAGAAAAATTCCTTTTGGGCATAGCAAATAGACTTAGCACGATTCTCAATCCAAGTTAAAACACTTCAAATGATGGACTGAGCACTGAGAACAAGATTTATCAATTTCTGGAACATGCCCACCATTCTCGGGGCTCTGCAGAGATAGACCAGTGAGCAGTAAAATGCAGATATCTCCAAAACTATAAATCCAATGACCTTGAAAATTGATATGCAAAAACTAGATAGTAAGAGCTATCCAACGCATGTTAAATCACTGAAAAAAGACCAGTATAACTCGAGATATGACCTTCTGAAGGTACTGCTCTGAGTGAGTATAGCAGAGAACAAAACAGAGAAGTGAATGATGATAAATGTATAAATTCATATATGATTACAACCACATTGGCAATGAATCTTTGCACAATGGGAGTAGAATGATAGAGCTATGGAGTAAGCTCTTCAATCTCTACAAAATGACATGAAGTGGTCACGTACAAGGCTTGCTAATCGCATCTTCCTTCTTGCTCTTTTTATAGCTATTCTTGGAGGGAGTTTTGAATTCGAATTCGAATGGCTCCACCTAAAAGTGATCCCCAAAGTTATGAGAGATTCCCTCAGCTCTAAATTTCATGGTTTTAGGTAGTTAGAGCCACGAATTTGCTTTTACATCATGGATGAGGTAAGCCATCCTTTTCCTTTTTTCTTTTTCCATTTATAAGAGATAAAATGTACTCTTTTACAAGAGGTGTTCACATGACTACTCATGTGACTTACAAATGAGGATAATATCAAGCATATCAAGCATGTAGGCTTGGTTAAAATGCACCAACACCTATTATTGGCCTAGGATGTATGTTGACATTAGTAGCTATGTTTCTACATGTTCTACTTGTCAACTTCATTCATCAGTCAAACATAGAGATCCATTGCATCCTACTTATCCACCCTGTATTCACTACAAGTGGGTAGTAGATCTTGTAACTATGCCTAAAGGTATTGACAAAATGTGTTACATTGTACTTGCAAGAGAAGACTTAACTAATCATGTAGAGGGACGTGCACTACGATCTAAGACCACTTACAATGTTTGCAAATTCTTGCTAGAAGATGTCATAAGTCGCTTTGGGTACATAGAGAAAGTAGTTGTCGATCGTGGAGAGTTAAATGCAAGAGAAGCTAAAGAGTTCTTTGAACATCACGGTATTCGTTTGTCTCTCACTATTGCATATAATCCAGAGGCCAATGGTAAAATAGAGAGAGGGCATCCACCTATTGTGAAAGCCATATCTAAAGCATGTAACAGTGACATCAAACAATGGCCTAGATTCTTACCTTTTGCACTTTGGGCAGATAGAATGACGTGCACACGTACTACTATGCCTGCTGAACTCATGTACTGTCAAAAACCATTGTTTCCAATTCAATCTCATATTTCTGCATGGTCAAATTTGCCTTGGTCTGAAAACATGTTTACTGATGATTTTTTGAGTTTGCGCATTAAATAGTTAGAACAAGGTAAATTAAGACTTGATGATGCTGTTGAAAAATTAAGAGAATCTAGAATGAAGAATAAGCATTATTTTGATAAAACTCATTGACTGCGTCCTAATCCAATTGAAGTAGGAGCTTGGGTGCTCATTTATGATAGTACATTTGACTCTCAATATGATGCACGTAAAAAGCTCACTCAATGGTGGTTTGGGCCATACATAGTATCAAAAGTCAACAACAATGGTACGTATGCTCTTTGTGAATTAAATGGTGTTGCACCAAAAACTTTGATTGCAGGTAAAAGGATAAAGCTATTCAAGAAACGTGATAATGATGAGTACATTTTGGATGAGGACATTGAAGAAGATGAAAACAATGAAGTCGATTCATAAACAAGAGTATCCATGTTATAAAAAAAATTAAAAAATAAAAAATAAAAAAAAGAAAAAAATATAAAAATATCATTAATTTTTCAAGTTCATGTTGCTTTGTTTTTTTTTCAAGTTCACTCTGCTTTTTTTCCATTCTTGTTTCATGCATGTTTGTTTTCAGTCTTTGCATTGTAGTACATATCCACATCACTTGAGTCAAAAAGAGCAAATGATGATTTCTCTACTTGTGTAAAATTGTATCTTGAGTAGTAATTTATCCACTAAGAAATCGATTATAATCTAAGATTATGGAAAGATAGGGCATGTAAATTTGGAGGTTTATTTTGGTGACATGAATTTCATATATTATTAAACATGCATATGTATCCTGTATCGAAAGCATAATTGTTGAAATCCTAGCTCCTGGTACTGCATGTTTCTACATCCTTAGTCCATCTCACAGCACTTGTATCGGAGTTTAAACGACTATTCTTCGTCATAAAAAATGGTTGTACCTTGTATCAGGGTTTAATTTTTCCCTGTCATTAAAAAAAAAGCTGCTACATGTTACTAGGAAGTGTTACACTTTCTTCCACCCCAAAAAAGTGATTGTAACCATAAAGTTGCCAAATCATCATCATCATCATCAAAAAAAAAAAAAGCAAGCCAAAGGAAGATAACGAGGCATAGTAGAATAAATCACGGGCTATATAGGCATATTTATGCATTAGTGGAGTTTAGTTAGATTTCCTTGCATGTTATTAGAGAAAGAGCATATTCATATTTATGTAGGAAAGAAGTTGATCTAAAATAAGCTAAAGATGAAAGATGTCTCTTGAAAATCCTAAATCTTTGTTTATAATCGTATTTAAGGTAGATTGCTTTATGAAAAAGGTACAAATTTTTCTTCAAGATGAGAGGAACTGATGCTTAAGACTACTCAATACATCCACTTCCACTTCATATTGATGCTTGTTTGTTTTCTTTCTTGTTGTCAATATTGCTTTTTTCATTTGCATATATGTTGCCTATTTGTTCATGCATGTTCATGTTGCGTGTTTCAATTCTTTCTTTCATGCAAATTTTGCTTCATGTCACATTGCCTACTCATTCATGCATATGATCAATTTTTTCTTCCATGTTTCTTATGCTTCCTATAAAAGAATTTGATGCCTAGAACATTTTGTTTTTCACAGATACTAGAGTGGCGCTTCCGGAGGAATCCCAAGTTTAATGGGGGCGAATGTCGTCGAGATTTTCTCTCCTCTCTCACTCATGAAGGCCTACAGGAAACACATTCGGTGAAGGTAGCCAGAATTCCCTGAGAAGTCCAAGATGCATCAAGGATGTCAAAGGGAGTTCACATGCAAACTTTGGAAGAAATCAAGCAAATCTAGGGTAGCGGTCAAAGCTAGTCAAACTTTGGAAATTAGGGCAAAAATTTCAATGTCTCCAAATCACATGAAAATTCATATACTTGTAAAGCCTATCAAAGGAAGTCTATAGCCCGAATTTCACATGAAAATGGATTTTCTAGCACATTGATATGCCATGTGCATTTTGTAAAAAATGTAATTTTTCCACTTAGACCCTACAAAATCTTGTATAGGAATTTTTGTTAGCCATATGGTTTGGCAGGTATAAAGATCATATGAGCCTACATATTTCTACAAAGTTTCAAGGCTATCAGAGCTTCCTAGACACCTTAATGCCACCTTGCAAGATTCCAAATGTAGTCAACTTGTACAAGGGAAATTCAGATGGGAGTTTTTTCTGCATATTCCTAAAGGAGGCCTTTCAAAACATAGCCCTAAAAATTTTTATCTTCATCAAAGGATATTTGAAGGGTCAAAGAGCATAAAATCCAGTTTTCAAGGTCATCGCAGTTTCCTAGAATAAGAAAATTGAAGGTTTGAAGGGCTACCACATGGCAAACAATGATTGAACCATGTTGCACGGTCAAGATGAGAGGGTGGAGATGCACTAAAGCATAAAGGAAGGAGGATCCAAGAGTTTTTTCATCGGATAAGCTTTTTTTTATGATCAAAGATCAATAATGCAAAGTTTCTCCAAAAATAGTGGCTTATCTTATCCAAATTGATGTCAGCACTGATCTGACAGTCCATATCAGCCCCAGATCCAATGGTGGAGAATGAAGGCCCCTATTTTCCTCCCCTTTGCCCTAGATATCATATAAAGAACCAATCCTAACCATCCATTTGATAAATACAATGGTTGTAATCAAAAGAAGCTGATCTTAGGGTTGAGAGTTGATTTCTCTGGATCCAAGGGGCCAAATTCATTCAAAAAACTATACAAGCCCCCCTCCAAACTCCTAGAGCATCATTGTTAGGCATCCATAGGGCCCTTGCTAGCACATGGTTTCCTTGAGACGATCACCCTGAGTTGAGCGTGTGAGGATCCAAGGTGGGCTAGTAAGAGCATAGTTCCTAGATTTAATTTTTAGACTTCCTCTCTATGATAGGCTCATATACCCAGTTTCTCTTTCTTTGCTCACCCTCAGTGGAGCGTGTGAGTGAGTTAGAGCTGGTTTTATGTGTCTTAGACTTCTTTAGAAACACATTACAATCCTAGAAAGACATATGGTCAATGAAGTGGAACCTATCCTCTTATGTGTGACATTCGGTTGAACTGTCATAGTGAGAGGGTCGTGAGGACCACCTTTGACCAGTAGAATGCTTAGCTTGACGTTTCACAACATTCATGTATATTTTTATCATAACAAGATCTTCTAATTCATGTCTCATGTCTCTTATCTCTTTGTCTCTTCTATATTTTTACATGTCACCTTCTATCTCTTTCTATGTGTGAGAAGGCTCCGCAGTATTGCATTGAACCAGTGAGGATGATCCATTAAGGTTGAGAGAATAATTTTCTTTTCATTCATAAATCATGACCCACGTGCATTCATACCACCCACAAACACCCATACATATGTTTTAGTTTCGAAAGTGTATAAGAAGCTCCATTCTTGGACCATTCTTCCTTTCGAGACTGATTCATGTGTGTGGTTTTAGTTTTTTTTCTCATCATGCATTCATTCCATTCAAAAGAACCTATGAATGTGAATTAAATTTGGAAAGTGTTTAAGAAGATCCATATTTGTGGACCATTCCTCCTTTCCGAATTGATTCATGTGAATGGTTTCTTTTGTCCTCATCATTCATGTTCATGTGATTATCTTGTGTTCATATGTTCCCCTTTCTCTAATCAAATCATGACATCTCTTCCCCCCATACCCAACTTCATCTTCACCTTCACATTTTTTAATACATAAACCTTCCAACACTCACTAGCTTCATACACTCTGTGTGTGCCACGACCCGACCCGATCCACCCGGATTGCGATCACATCCACAATGCTTGCAGTCCGATTTCTTTCTGGTGACTGCAGAGCATTTTCGTTCTCTCCTTTGATGTACTTCCAGTATCCTTTTCCCATCAAGAAATTCGTCATTTTGAATCTCCAAGCATGGAAGTTGTTCTTATCCAACTTATCGCTCATAAGCTGACTCATTCCATCTACGTTTGCCATTTCTGTAGCAATTCACAATACTGCAAAACACTACAAGCATCACTTCTGCTTGAACACCGTTGTATTATGATGTGACAGTTAAACACAGTTTTCATGTATCAACACTACACGGAATCGCTTGAAATTTTGGACTTAGAATATATTAGTGTTTTCAAACATGATGCAAGTTACAGTTCTTGAAACTGACCTAGTTTTTCTATGGGCCCCACCTTGCGGGCTCAAAATGGAGATCAAGATGGCTCTGAAACTTTGATCTGACAAAATGTAGTGACCCTTAAGGGATAACTCTCAAAAATATTTTGAGGTCTTCTACCTTCACGCCGATTTTTGTAGCAAATGGAGGTCATTTGTGAATCACTTTTTCTCCACACCTTGTCGCGTACTCTTCACCGTCGCCTTCTCCACGAGCTCTCTACAGCCATGCTGGCTCTGATATCATGTCACGAGGAAGGAGATAAGGAAGAAAGTTCACACACAAGCTCTCACTCTCAAGGAGAAGCACACACACACACAGATTGAGGCAAGGAAGGATGATCTTCTTCTTCTTCTTCTTCTATTACATAAAAGGGAATGTACAAGAATGACCTAAAAACAAGAATACAACAAGTGCAATATATAAAGATCAGTACATGAGGAAAAAATCGAATGTCCACAAATGAGTGAGCTGGCAAGTAACAAATGTGCCATCACTCTTGGTAGATAAATCTAACAAAGCTCAATGAATTAGCCCTAACATATACCGGCATGACCACAATATATGTTAGAGAAACAAAAAAGTGGTACATGGCATCCTGGATCATCACATGTTGAGCTTGATATCTCAAGAGTCGGATCAGTACATTCATGTACCCACAGATGCAAAATCTTTGCATCATGCCAAGGAAGCTCGACTCATCCATGAAACCACGATAGAAACGCAACCCAAAGAAGAGGCCATTGTCATCAACTCCCCGCCTCACCCTTCCATTGTAACAACCACAACCATAGTCGAAATCCCCACCATACCAACTACTCCTCCTTCACCTCCCGTACATCTAGTTTCCCCAGTACATCCCACTTCCCCTCCTCTATCTACATTCCTTGTAAGTACTGCCATTGAGGCCAGAGTCGCCACCACACCCCCAACCCTTCCTGCAAACATTCCACCTAACCTTCCCCCCAGAGCTACCACCATCCCGATCAACCCATTCCTCACCCCATCCTTTCTTCTATTTCCCATCCCTCCAATGCCTATGTTCCCATTTCCCCCTCCAATGACCTTCTCACCAGTCTCACCTCCCTGTCCAACTATATCCCCTTTATCCTCTCCTCTTCAACAAACAATCCACGCGACGCCCTCTGTAATTTATTCATCCACTTTTATAAATCTTGTGTTCACACCCACTCATGCACCCACCATCGCACCACTCTTCACTGTCACTACACTCGATACCATGTCTAGTGACATGGACATTTCACCACCCACTGCACCACCACTCACCTCATCTATTTCACCAACATATTTAGGCATACCGCACTTCTCCACGGTCAGCACTGCATCCACTTTCCCATCCCCCTTTCCCCTTCTCACTACATCAACACCCACACCCACAACATCTTCACTCACTACACCATTAATATTGTCACCCATGATCGTCACTACTTTTTGACAAATGTTTTCTTGTATGACACACGTTAGAGATGAATTTGCATCTCTTTGAAGCAGCTATCAAGCACTGCAACACACCACTACATAGTTACATTCACAGTTGAATTCCTTAACCATCGAGAACGCTTCCCTTAATGCACAACATCAGGAGTTACACGAAGCTTACCATTCTTTAGAGCTAGAAAGCGAACAAAAGACTAAGGAAACACTCAAGGATACAGAGAATCTGTTATAAGCTTAGACAATAAGAAATTCCATGCTCACACGTAATATGGGACTGTTAAGATGACACCTCGTAGTTGCTAAGGAAGAGAATCAATGGCTATAGGAACAGAATCGTGAGAATCTAGAAGAAGCTCTAGATTAGACAAGATGAACCCCTTAGCCCCAGCCGCTTTAAAGTAGTACCCTCTGAATCTATGCAAATATTGTTAGAAGATCATGCATGACTATTAGAGGATTATGACCACATTGGTCCAGAGAATCCCTGAAACTCTGGGAGTTGTGAGGTAGGATAAGATCAGCTAATAGGTTACCAAAGTTGATGATTGGCGCATTGGGCCCAGTTGCGAAGGGTCCTTCTACTTGCATGATGACCTGACGTGAGTGCTTTGGTGATCTGCTACAAAAGATTAACACATTAGTATGGAAATTAATTAGGATCCCAAGTAAGTGAGACCACAATCCCTTTCCTTAACCGATGTGTAACCCGTGTAGCCGAGTGTTGTGAAGTGGTTTATGGAATGATTTTTCAAAAACTAATGCAGGTCACTAGACACCTACATGCTTAGATAATGCATACATTGATTTTGATGAGTCTTGCATTACAAGTGATAGTGGGTTAGTGTGGGTGAATTTATATAGAGTTTAGTCGCGAGTGAATTATTACAAAGGTAGGGGTTAGTCGAGATGGGTGTTATGTTGTACAAAGGATCATGAAGAGGATTTTGGATACGTTTTGGCATCCATTTCCTAAGAGTTGATGAGTGGGTGATATGCTTCTTCTGAAGTACAAAAGGTAATTTTGTTGGTTCTGGTGTTGATGGCTAAAGGGATTTCAAAGGGTTATATGTTACATGGCTTGAGTTTTGGGCTATAATACAATGTTTGGATATCTAGATTTGCGTGGGTGTGAGTCGATTTGTGAGGTACTTCTTGGCAATCCAAATCTTTTGAACTCTTATTGCTGGAGAAGAAGGTTGAGGGTACATGGACTACTAATTCTGATTCTGCCTAGACTTCTCCTTGTCATAGTCTACACTGTTGGAAATTGTTGGTGCTTTCTGTCCTTTGGCACCCATATTTGCTTTATGTGGATAGTCGCCATTTATTGATGTTTCTTTCATCTTTGTGTTGTTTGGTATGGTCGTCAACGTGGGTTCCTAAGTCGTGGTTGACTCCTTCATGATTGGGGGTGAGAGGTCCGGTTGACACTCTGCTTTGGAAAAGAAGGGAGATCCAACACTTCCGAAACTTGCCCATTAGGAAGTGAGGCATTCTATACAACAGATCTAGGCCAATCCAAAGTAAGTGTGGAGGAGGGGACACCGAACGCAATTGTGCCCATCTGTCCATTGATGCAATCCACCTGACCGTTGATGGTGCCCATTTGTCCACTGATGAAAGGCCCAGGGAAGATCTTCTGACATCCTCCTGTCTGGAAACTATCCATTGCCAAGTTCTCATGGGTTGACTTTGGAAGGAGAAAGCTTAACCGATGGATTTGACCAAAGATCTTTCGGTCCTCCGTTGCAATCATTTCATAGGGACTAGGGTTACATACCTCAGGCAGAGTGTTGTTAGGGAAGTCAAGCAGTATCACTCACTACTGGTCTAAGGTTCCAATCTGTAGGGAGCCTTTTCTAAGATTTAGGTCCACTAAGTGATCGTATTAGCCAATCTTGGCCAAGGATTAGGGGTTCCATTAGGTCATCGTCATGGCACACTAGGAGCTTCACTATCATGGTCACTTTGTGTATGAGGATAGGAAGGTCCACCTCACCCATGCAAGGGGTTTCCATGCCTCCGAGCCCTATGAGGTATGCCTTAATTGGCCACATTTCTATTCATGAATCCTATTAATGGGACCATCTAATGGCACTAGTCATAGCACCTGAATCAATTAAAACCCTAAGTTCGTGGCGAGTGTTGCCGCATTCTAACATGACTGTAATGAATGGTCTCCTATCCACTATACTAGGATGAGCAATTGACTTTTCTTGACACATGGCCATGGGATATCTGGGTGTTGTTTCCAGATGGTTATAATGTTCTCTCCCTAGTCCTTGTCTTCTTAGCTTCATGTGCTTAATGCATTCTAGAGCTTCTACTTAAGCTTCCGCACGTATTCTCTTTTCTTCCTCCTTACGCTTCTTTGCCTACATGAGTCATCTAAGCATATCCTCCATAAGAGGTTCCTGATATAGCTTGACTCTACAGCCACTAATGTAATTAGGCATTATCTCTCCTTCTAGGGTGGCTAATTGTACCGCTCCACTTGTCGAGAGTATGTTAATGATCATAGGTCCATAACCTCACTTCTCTAGCTTCCATGCATGTTGTTTCAATGTATACACTAGGACTAAGTCAAGTTCTTTTAAGCCTTTGTCTTTCATATGTGCATCGAAATAGGCTTTCTGTCGCTTCTTTGCTGTATATATGTCTGCTACTACTTTCAGTCTTGTTTCGCCTAATCGTTCCAAGTCCATTATTCTTGATGATAATTCATGGCCGGTCCACTAATGTTCTTGTGCAACCTTGAGGGTGGGTATCAAAAAGTCCAAAGGAAGCACATCATTTTGACCAAAAACCATCTGAAAGGGAGTTGCATTGAGCACGGTCTTGTAGGCCACTCGATATGCCCAAACAACGTGATGTAACTATTTGTCCCAATATGAACGTTTGTTGTTCACGAGTTTCATCAGTATGTTACAACATAGGTATGTGCATCCATGTGAAGAGTGGGCCACCATAATCTTGCAAATAGTATGGCTTTGATTATCCTATCAAGGCCAAAATGACCTCCTGCAACACCTTGGTGTGCGGTCTCTAATATGCTCAAATAATTTCTCTCATGAACACACTGTCTTAGGTATCCATCTCTTCCTCGTTTGTATAAATTATCGCTAATAAGTGAGTAGTCTTGAGCTTCCTGCTCTAGACTTCTTTGTCTTGCTAAAGTCATTCCTTCAGGGAATTTTTTCGTCCTCAAGTACGTTACCAACGTTTCACTCCATTTTGGTGTGAGAGACATATGATATAAAGTGGCATGTTCTACCGGTGGTCTTTCACAACATACATGACATTCTTTTCATAGCTTATAGACATCTGCTTCCATAGAAGGCCAATCGACACCTAGTCTATGCAAAGTCTACAATGTACGATGTTTTGAATGATGTTGCTTTAATGCACCTACATGTGCTGATTGCAACTAGTTCTTGTACTCTGATTTGTCTACACAAGAAGCAAGAATTTTCTAATGATCCTGTTTATATATGCTTCATGCTATTATTTGATATCTTTGTGACTTCGTAATTTCTCCTTCTCTGATCCATATCCTAGGATTCTTGGGTCCAAATGTGAGAATAGGGAAAATAGGCTTAGCCCATTTTGGTACTATTTCGAGGTTAAATAGGTATGCATCTGGTAGTTCATCCACTATTCCTTGAGGAGCTTCTCCTGTAGTCAACCTTGCGAGATGGTTAGCTCTAAGGTGGGTCTTCCCCTTCCTAACTACTACTTCAAAGTCGTACTCCATCAGTAATAGAAACCATCGTATCAATTGTATGGTGTTACAAAGCTTATTGACTAAGTACAATAATGCTTGATGATCCATGAAGAACTTGAACTTATTCACCAACAAGTAATGCCTGAATTTCTTTACCATGTAAATCATTACTAATCCCTCGCATTCTATAGTGGTGTAATTTCTTTTTGCTGCATTCAACTGTCTACTTGCATAAGCTATAGGGGGATCTATATTGCCTTTGTTCGCAGGTTGTGCCAACACACATCCTATGGCATAGTTGGATGCATCCACATGTACATGGAATGGCTTACTCCAATCTAGGTTTGTTAATATAGGTGCTGAATACAAGTGTCATTTGAGTTCACTAAATGAGTTCTCACATTCATTTGTCCATTCAAACTTGGTCAAAAGAGAGTACAGAGGCTTTGCTATGAATGCATACATATGTATAAATCGTCGATAATATCCACAATGGCCCATGAAAGCCTATACTTCTTTTACATTTTTTGGCCTAGGTAGGTCTGCAATTACTTTCACCTTTTCTTCATCCATAGAGATTTCGTTCTTTGACACAATATGTCCTAGAATTTTGCCTTGCCTGACCATGAAAATGCACTTTTCTGGGTTCAAGCAAACCTGATAATTTTGACATTTGTCAAATACTTGCCTTAATTATTGGATATGTGTCTGCCTCATATTCAAATGAGTACATATGTCATCCACATAAACTTCCAAATTCTTGCATAAGAATTCCTTAAAAACATGACACATGAGTCGTTGAAAGGTGGCGGATGCATTTATCAACCCAAATGGCATCACACGAAATGCAAATATGCCCCATTCTATGGCAAAAGCCGTCTTATGTTGATCTTCAAGAGGAATGGCTACTTGATTATAGCCTGAGAATGCATCAAGGAAGTTGTAAGCTTTCTTGCCCACAACTCTCTCTAATAAGTGTTTCGTGATAAGAAGAGGATAATTGTCTCTAATCATGGTGGCATTAACTTTTTTAAGGTTAATACACACGTGCAATTTCCCATTCTTCTTGGGCATGACCACAATGGGGGAAACCCATTCGGTATGCTCAATTTTGTAAATGAATCTTGCTTCTATCAAGCAATCGATTTCTTCTTTGATCTTGGTAGCATAATTATCATTGTACATGTATGGCTTCTATTTGGTGGGTTTGGCCTCTGTAGTCATAGGGATTCTATGGGAGCATATATCTGGGTTCACTCCTTTCAAATCTTTGTAACTCCAAGCGAACACATCTCTATATTCTCACAATAGGGCAATTAACTCTTCTTCTTCTTCATTCGTCAAATCATGCCCTATGTATGTGCATTTTTCTTCTCCTTCTTCTATGGTGACTATGATTTTCTTGGTTTTCTCTCGATTATCATATACTTCTCTGATGCCTGCTTCTCTCTTAAGCATTCGTACCATAATTTTTCTATCTTCTATTTCATACTTCTTGAAGTTTTCAGGTACTTCCTTCTTCTTCTTCTATCTTAGGTGCTTTCTTTCTCTTCTTTTGCTTGCTTTCTGTATCTTTTATGAGTAATTTGGGTTGTTCAATTTGACTTTCCTTGTCCGCTTCTAAGGTTTTGGCTTCTACAAAATAAAGATATTCCTCTTCTGTCGAACAGAAGGGTTCCATGATGATGGATTCTAAATCATCATCACTCGATTCGTCTGGTTCTTGGGTCACTTCCGTGCATTCCTCTAAGATAAAATCTTCCTCAACAAGTTCAACCATAAAGATGGAAATTTCATATCCGTCCTCATCACAATGAGGGGTCCATTGTTCTTCATTTGCTGCTATATCCAAAGTAGCTAAAATCTCTGCCCAACCGTGAGGTTCAAATTCTTCATCTAGAAATACTAAAGGTGCATAGGCTGGGTCGTGAAGGGTTCATGGATGTCGTTGTGAACCTGAGTTTCCAGCTTCTAATCACTCTTCTTTTGGTTTTTCTACCTTACACATCCATAGATGAGTATCTTCGTGCAACCATAAGGGATCTGATTCTAATGAATGCACCGACTCTGTTTCTTCCTGTGTCTTATGGATGGTATTCCATTGTATTGGGGGTACAACTTGATGAGAATAGTCTTTGAGATTGATTTTAGTTGTCACTCCTAAATGTTGCAAGTACAAGGAATTAGTTCCCCAATCTTGTACGATTTGCAACTAACGCATGAATGGTCATCCTAAAATCATCTCGTAAGTGTGATTTTTCCCAAAATCACAAATGGCAAAGTATGTTCGAACTCCACACCACAAGTGGTGAGAGATATGCCTTCTAGTAAGCCTAATGGCTTTTCTATATGTCCATCAGCCATTTGTAGCTTCATCCTGGTGGGTCTTAGTGCTAGCTTACCCCAATGTTTCGATAAAGCAGTGGTAGCGATGGCTACTCCGACACCTGAATCTAGAATAGCTTTGGTGGTGTAGCCCTTGTGGGTTATTGGAAGATAGGTATTACCTTCCTCTCCCTCGCTCACATCTCCAATTGTTTCCACTAATATCTTTGGTACTTTCCTTTGTAATCCTATCTGGGAGGGAGCAGTAGCGATCTCACGGAATTGTTTTGCTACGTGCTTCCACAACTCTGGTTTAACCTTCAACAATTCTACAATCTTTTTAACCTAGAAAAATATATTAATCTTCTAGTTTCTTGGGATGTTGGTTTGATAGCTAGTATAACTAGAGTGAGATGACACTGTACTTTGGTGTTCCTGATCACTTTCGTGTGCCTAGGGATTATTGATTCTTCATTCCTCACTATTATAGTGGGTGCTCTCATGTTGATAGACTTGGCTTCCCAAGGTCCTATGAACTGAGGTAACTCTTGCAAAGAATTGGATTCAAAATCTGTTTGTTCACTCAGTTGTTCCTCTACATTGTCATAGATAGAGGGTATGTATTAGGGAAATTGTTATTGCAAGTCATCTATCTCTTGAATAGGAGGATGGGTTTCTTGCTCTCTTCCCCACTTCTCTTCTTGGATTTCTCTTAAAAACTCTTGGGAGTACTTATGGATGGAAGACAGGTTGTCTTCCGCATCGGTATTTGGCACTTGAGACAAGGATGGTGCATTCCTTTCCTGTGTCTCAGGAACAATAGGGTTCTTCTGTAGATTCCTCTTCTCGTTGTTAGTGACCAAGTGTTCTAACCTCTCTAGTAGTACTTGAAAGTGTAATTTTGGTTTTTCCATGTTGTTCCAATTAATATAACGAGAGGCTTCGAACATAGCTTGTGCTAATTCTACCATCTTCATGCAAAGTTTAGTTCTCTCGATTTCTAAGTCTACTCTCGGATAGTTCTTACTAAATTCAACTACCTAGGGTCCTTCATTTAATCTCGCCTGATATTCTCGAAACATCATAGATTTTTGGGTATTGGTTCCGCTAGAACTGATCCTGATCTCTGAGCTAGGTTCTCCCGATTAGATTCTTGCAAAGTCAATTCTAGGATTTTGGCTCTAGATTCCTCCACTTTCTCTTAATTCTCTCTCGGGAATCCTCCCAAGATTTCATCTTTTTACTACTAGATTCTCCAACTTCACTAGTTATGTCTGTCTTTTCAGGATTAGACTTTTGGTTCTATAACAGCGCTTGGGCTCTTGTTATAGCTTGGATAGGCACGTATGTCGGGTTGGATCCATCTGAGTTATGTACAATACCTATCACATTAATGGGTGTTACTTTTGAGGCATTAGAAGAGTTCTTAGGACAATCCCTAATGACATGCTCTTTGCCACATTCTGCACAAAAGCCTTGTATGTTATAGTATTGTGACTATCTTGCTATTGGAGGATGTGGGCAATCCTTTATGAAATGATCTCCTTGGCACCTAAAACATGGTCCTTTCAGACCAATGGTCTCGGTTGTCTCAACTGGGGCCGTGGGTTAGGGTTTGCATACATGACATTGGCATAGTCAGTCTCCCAACTGGGTTCGAATGCTGGACTATCGTATTGATATGTTTCCATATGTTATGGTGATTCCTTGTAATATGTGGGTGGACTATCTACATGGGTGGAGTCAAAACTGTTAGAATTAGGATCACTTTCTATGATCACGGGTGAAGAAGGCACTAAAGCCCTATTAAGGTTCTCTTCTATAGCAGCGTACTTGACTGAGATTACATTAGCTGGTGGGGATGGCTGCTGAGCCAAAATAGGTTGATGTCTCTATTGAGACTGATAAGGATAGTTCTAGGGAGGCCTATAGTGATGAGGCTGAGCATTGTATTGACCTTGATACCTACCTGGTTGGGGTATGCTTGCGGGAAGTTCTGTCACACTACTTGTTTGTTGTATGGGCAATCATGTGCCGTGTGATTTGTGTATCATCTCTCAATTGTACAGTATTGGCCACTAGGGTTGGCTTGCGGTTGTGTTACATTGGGACACACATTTGCCATATGATCACCACCACAGGTATAACAATGCTTGTTTATTGTTAACCTAGGCATCTGTTTTCTAGAGACTCCTAGTTTCTGGGCCACTTTTTCTGCTAGGTCTTCTATCGAGCTAGAGAGTTTTGAGGATGATTGAGATGAGCTATCTGAGTCTTTATACACCTTTGAAAGTTCCAATTCATCTCCTAAATTATCCTCAATGTCTATGCATCTAAAAATAAAGACATTTGTTTGGCCTGTGAGGGTAGTTCATGCATTGGGCATCTCTCGACATATTGTCTAAACCTGTATCCTACAAGTCTGACTGTTTCCTAAGGGGTCTATTTGAAACTGTGAATCAACAAAGAAGTATCATGTCTGATTCCACTTTTAGAGAATTATGTGATGAATGACTCGAACAAGTGATGAATATCCCTGAATTGCCTTTGTTGTAATGGTTGGAACCAAGTTAAAGCTGTGTTCTTTAATGTGAGGAAAAATGCATTGTATTGCGTAAACATGTCTTCTACTTGCTCTGCTCGCAACACCTGCTTAAATTCGGCAACATGGTCATAGGGATCTCCTATACCATCAAAGTAATTTTTCATCAACTTTACTAATTGAGTGGGTCTTAGTATCCTTGGATGTTCACATGGTCTAGGTAGAGGAAATTCATCTCTACCACCTGGTATTCTTGGTTCTCTTTGTCTTTCCAATCTATCGGTGTCCATGCTTGGTCTATCTCTCCCTATAGGATGAGTAAAACTTACTTCTAGTCTTTCTTTGTTCCTCTCTCTTTGAGTGCCATGGGCTGAGGATGTCCCAGCACCCTGGTGACTAGTCTTTACATTTGTTCTTGATGGGGGGGAATACTAACTCGCCTCTCCATGTATAGGCATGACTTGCATGATCTGATATGACAAATATTCTTTTTGAGCTATTGTCCAAATATACTACCTTTCTGGGTGTAGCTGGGTCCTTGAATTCGTAAATCATGATGAACCTATCTCACTCGATTGTTCCATTTTGTATCTCCAAAATGCTTCATCAGTGTCCTTGTTCAGGAACAATTCGATGCTTCTATTATCTTGAGGGATCCATTCTGGGTTTAGTACTCTTGTCAGTACAAATTTCCCTCTAGGTGTCCTAGGTTTGTCTCCTATTGGCTCTTTTCCTTGGATTCTTGCTTCTGTTTCGGGACTAACTACACCAAACTCATTGGTATGATTAGCTTGAGTACTTATGATGTACATTGTTCCTTCTTTGTCTATGTAAGCATCTCTCTCAAGTTTTAGCACTGGACGTTCCAATCCAATGGGTTGGTTAGGGTTATGCAACTGAACCACTAAACTTTTCAAACCATCCTCATAGATGCGAGCACCTAGCTGGTTGGTTTGGACATATTCTAATTGGGTTCTGTAGGATCCTTCGTGTCTTTCTAAGTATGCTATGCTTAACCCTCCTTCTCGTCTTTCTGTGCTAAAAGTCATTTCTGAGTCACTAGTATCTGAGCCCAAGTCGTAAGGGTGGCTATTCAATTGTTGTGCCCATGAACGTGTAGTGGTTCCTACACTGGCTTTTGATGATCTAAGGATTCGTCGATCTGACTTACCTATGTGCTTACCTGATCTAAGGTTCGTGAATTTTTCTTCCTTGACCTCTCAGTACACTTTCTAATCGCCAATGCTTCTTTGTTCTTAGTCACTTGTTTTGTTTTTAATTCCTTTAGATTCTTGTATTGTTTCAATGTACACGTCAGGAATCGACTTTTAGTTGTACTTTTGAGTTCTCATTCCGTTTGATTCATGTTCTTTTCCTTTAGGTTTTTTCATATCGCACACTTTTATCTTGTTCTTGGACTTGAAAAAATTAGGTCTCTTGGACTTGATGAGCTCCTATTGTTGTCTTAATTTAATCCACAATGCTAGACTTTTAGCCTAAGCTAATAATTGACTGATGGGGTTGAGTACTCTTCCAACTTCGAGTCAGCTTCTTTGATAGCCTTGATGCCCAAGAAGTCGTGCTTCCCAAGCCTTGCTTAGTTCGCCCTTTCCTTGCTTTGATTGCCCTTGGATGGCTCTTGCTAGACCTGTTAAAATCCAATGTTTAGACCAATTCTTAAATCAATGATCAAACACTTTGATATATACACTCTTTAAGGGTCCCTTTTTCTCCTTATGAGATTTCCAAGTGCCCCCTCGCTTTCATAGTCCCACAAATGGGTCAACCTCAATTTTTCCTATCTAAATATCAATGCATTATTCTTGAAAAAAAATAGTTGCGGTCACGTAGAACTTATAAAGAGCTTTCTAACGAGCCCTAAACCTCAAAAAAAATGGACTTCGAATGAAAAAGTTATGGACATTCAGGCTCTCGGGGGTTAAAATTGATAGACAAGTTTTTCTTCAAATATGAACTAAGGGGTCTCCAATATGCACTAATGACTTAAAATTCACTCAAAACAGCCTCAAAATAGCCCAAAAAATAAAACCCTAAATTTGGTGTTTTAAGTGGACAATCGCGATGGTCTGAGTTAATCGCGATGGCCTGGGACTGTCGCGATGGTCCAATTGAACTGTCGCGATGGTCAAAAGTGAAGCGTCACGATGGTCTGGCTAACGAGCAGTCATGATGATCAACGGTCAGTGCAATCGTCATGATGGTGTGAGCCCATCACGAGGCGCGATGGCTTGGTAGACACATGGCGTACTTGGTATCATCACGATGGTCTAGGTAGACACATGGTAAATGGGTCATCGCGATGACATGGGCCAATCGTGATGACGTGGGTCCAATGAGATCATCGTGATGGTCAAAGACTGTCGCGATGGTTCAAGTGAACTGTCACGATGGTTCAAGTGAACTGTCACGATGGTGTGAGACCATTGCGATGGTGTGAGACCATTGTGATGGTGTGAGACCATTGCGATGGTGTGAGACCATTGGGATGGTGTGAGACCATTGCGATGGTGTGAGACCGTCGTGATGGTCCAACTGAGCCATCGCGATGGTGTGAGCCAATCGTGATGGTGTGACACAATATCGATGGCGTGAGCCCGTAGCGATGGTCCACCAAAATGCGAATTTTTGAGATGCACCTGTGGATTTGTGTGTGCGCAAGGATTGTGTACACCATGGTTTGGAGGGAGATCTAATCAAAACATTGACCACCAAGATTGCACATGTTCTGTTGGAGCAGAGCAATCATCAATAGGTGATTACATGAAGTCCAAAAGTGAAAAGATATGTGGAAGGATGAAGATTACTTTTAAAGGAAAAGAATAGAATCAGAAATGCTCTTTTGTATATTACTCTTGTAAATAGTTCAATGTATTTTGAAAAAGATGACGAGTTAGACTCGTATATATATCTACAGATATGTATTCGTAAAGAGAGAGTGATATAGATCAGATAGAGAGGACAATAGGTGAATAGGTGATGAACATTGTATGTATCATCAACCATATGCATGAAAAGTAATGAAGAAGAAAATATTGTAGATTTCTGCGCGTCGATCTTCTCTCCCATTCTCCTTCTGTGCTTAATCTTTTAAAGAATCCTTTTGCACGTATCTAAGTCCATAGCTAATCTATCTATGGCTAGAATTTGAGAGGTTAATTGCAATCAGGTTGAGAGAATTTTGATTAGGAACATTCATATGTAAGAATGTTCTAAGAGTCGAAAAATCTGGCGCACATTTCATCTTCAAAGAAATGGTCAGTGCTCAGTCCACAGTGTAAAGTTTTACACAAGTGAGGGCTCAAAATCTAAGTTAGAAGGTAAGCTATCTATGGCTAGAAGATTTTGATCAAACGGGTTCAGAGTTGGGAGAACCAGTGCTAAGAAGTTGCAGGTGTCAAAGTCGCCATTGCAAGGAAGCAGTTTCAGACATAGGTAAAGTGTTTCACACATTTCTCACAGTATACTCAATCATTTTGAGAGATTTAACTTGGTAAAGTTGCGCAATCTTAAGGCGAAGTGTTGTGCAAAGTTTTATCAAAAACTTTACAGGATTGATTAGTCAATGAGTGACTAATCTACAGCAGACTTTTCTGAAGAAACTGAATTTTTCAGAATAATCAATTTTCTGATAATTTGGTGAAGATTCTCTAAATTAGGTGGAGTCTAAAGTTGATCTTGATATAGAGGTGATCTAAATTCAAGGTCAACTTGTTCTTTTGGAGATTAACACTCTCCATCAGTGGTATCAGAGCAGGTTGTGTCAAAATTGAAGTGAAGAAGACTCCGACTATTGCAGAAGTACAAATCTTTACATTTTGAAGGTGCAAAAGGTTAAAGTGTGAAGAAAGATTGAAGGAAGACATACAAAGAGCATCAAAAGGATCAGAAGGAGCAACATTCGAAGTAAAGGTACATTCATTATCTGTAAAGGTTAAAGATTTGAAGCTACAGGTGAAGTAAAGATGGGAGATAGTCTCCAAATTGAAAAGTTGGATAGAGAGAACTATCCTGCATGGTCTATGAGGATGGAAGCTCATCTTATGAGCAAAGATCTGATAGGATACATCACAGGAGATGAAGAAAAGCCAAAATTCAGAGATCCTAGTGTTCCAACTAGGGAAGAGCTTGCAGATTTGAAGAATTGGATGAAGAAGGATGCTCAAGCAAGAAGCATCATCTACATGGCAGTCAATGACTATTTGCTTCCTCACATTAGAGGACTTGAAAGTGCATGTGACATTTGGAATGCTTTGGAAGAGCATTTCCAAAATACAACCAAATCAAGGAAGGCTTCACTATGGGCAGAGTTTACTACCTTCAAGAAGAAGGCTTCACAATCAATCTCTGATTATGTGACAAAGATGAAGGACATTGCAGATTCTCTAGGTGCAGTGGATGAAGACATTGAAGAAGACAAATTGGTAAGACAAATACTCACGGGCTAAGAGGAGATGAGAAATGGAAGCCTTTCATTTTATCTACAGAACTTTCATTAGATCATTTTACTCCTGATTTGAATCAATTGTTAGGTCATATGCTAACTTTTGAGAATGATGTCAAAGGAGATGTTGATAAGAGTGCAGGTCATGCAATGTATTCTAAAGACAAGAAGAAAGCCAACAAAGGGAAGCAACAATCAGGTGAAGAAGAAGGTACATCAAACCAAGCAAATTTCATAAGAGGAAGAGGAAATGGCAGAAGTAGAGGAAGAGGCAGAAACAATAAAGAGAATGCAAGAGCTTGTTGGATATGTGGTAAGACCAATCATCTATCTCATGATTGTTGGCACAATAATCAAAACAATGGTAATTATCAGAACTTTAATCAAAGAGGAAGAGGTGGTAGATTTCAGAGAGGAAATTTCAGAGGTAGAGGTGGTAGGAATTCTTTTGGAAGAGGTGGTGGAAGAAACTTCCAAAGTCAATCCTATAATAACACCTATTACAACTATGCATCAGATCAAAAGGAGGACTCGACTCTCATTATGAATACATGTGAAACTTCACATGAGGACATGAGAGTGTTTTATATTGATTCAGGATGTAGTAATCATTTGAGTGGAAATATTGCTTTGATGACTGACCTAGATCATAATGCAATTAATCATACAGTTCAGACAGGTGATAATACAAAGCATAAGGTAAAGTCAATTGGTTCAGTCAAAGCTAAGGATGGGAGCACTCTTCTGAGTAAGGTACTTTATGTTCCCACAATTCCAAAGAATTTGATCAGTGTAGGTCAAATTGTGGAAAAAGGATATGAGGTAAGGTTCACCAATGATGGAGTTTATGTTGAAGACCCTAGTCAAGGGTATAAACAAGTTATTGCAGGAAAGAAAGAAGGAAGGCTTTTCACATTGAAGGTACAAGGAAATGTTGGACATGCTATGTTCACATATGGAGAGCAGAAGGTGTCAGAATTGGATCTTTGGCACAAAAGACTTGGACACTTTAATGAAAGAGGTATCAAAGAAATGATTAACAATGATTCAGTGCTTGGGTTGCCTAACATTGCAGGTCAACACATGACATACAGATGTGAGGCATGTCAATTAGGTAAGGCTCATAAGCAATCCTATTCCAAGCATGGGTTTATGTATTCAGAAAGACTTGAATTGGTGCATACAGATGTGTGGGGTCCTTCAAAGGACTTTAGTATAAATGGTTCAAGATATTATGTCATATATGTTGATGATGCTACCAGGTGGATCACAATTTATGTGATTAAGGAAAAGTCAGAAGTGTTTAATACATTTAAACACTATCATGCATATGCAGAAAGGATTACAGGTCAAAAATTGAAGAGACTAAGGTCAGATGGAGGGGGAGAGTATTTTTCAAATGAGTTCAATGACTATTTGTGGAATGCAGGTATAAAGAGAGAAGTTACTTGCAGGTACTCTCCTCAACAAAATGGGGTAGCAGAAAGAAGAAATAGGACTCTTGTTGAGTTTGCAAGGTCCATGATGAAAGAGAAGAATTGCCCAAATTATTTGTGGGCTGAGGCTGTTAATACAGCTACATATTTGGTCAATAGATTGCCTTGTAAAGCTTTGCAGGGTATGACACCATATGAAGCTTGGTGGGGTAAGAAACCTACCTTGGATCATTGCAGAATATTTGGAATCTTGGCATATGCATATGTGCCATCTCAATTGAGGCATAAGTTGGAGCCTAAGGCAGAGAAGTATGTATTCATTGGCTATGATGATAAGCAAATGGGATACAGGTTGTGGAGTCCATCCACAAAGCAATTTATTGTATCCAAGGATGTTACATTTGATGAGCAAGGTACTTGGTATGCAGGTAAATATAATGTACATGCAGATGATGAAGAAGTAGTGGATCAAAGAAAAGGTAAAGCAAAGATTCAATTACTTGATGAAAGTGAGAGTAATGAAGTGCATATTGAAGTTGAAGAGAGGCCAAGGTTTGATCCAGAATGTGATGAACCAGAAACTTCAAGAAGTGCAGAAGTTAGGAGGTCATCTAGGCACAAATGGCAACCTACAAGGTATAGCTATGACACTTCATTCTTAACTACTAAAGATTATGCTTATTTGGTAAAAGCAGATGAAGACCCTTCTACATATGAAGAGGCCAAAGGGAAAAAGATTTGGGAAGATGCTATGCAAGAGGAGTATGATGCATTGATAGAGAATCAAACATGGGATTTGGTTCCTAAACCTAATAGTCAGAAGATCATTGGATGTAAGTGGGTTTACAAAACAAAGAGATTTGCAGATGGAAGTGTGTCTAGATACAAAGCTAGACTTGTTGTGAAAGGGTATGCACAGACATATGGAGTGGACTATGATGAGACTTATAGTCCTGTGGCAAAGATGACAACTATCAGGACACTCATAGCAATTGCTGCTTGTAAAGGTTGGAAGTTGTCTCAATTAGATGTTAAAAATGCTCTCTTGAATGGTTACATTTCAGATGAAGTCTACATGGAGCAACCAGATGGGTTCAAAGATCAAGTGAGTCCAAATTATGTATGTAAGCTCAAGAGAGCTTTGTATGGGTTGAAGCAAGCCCCAAGGGCTTGGAATTATAGGCTTGTAAAATTCTTGAATGATCTTGGATTTCAAGCATCAAAGGCAGATAGTAGCTTGCTAGTCAAAGCAAGTGAAGATGGGTTCATTTATGTTTGTATTTATGTTGATGACATAATACTTACAGGAACAGATGATAAAGGGATACAAATGATCAAGAAGCAGATGGAGAAAGAGTTCAAAATCAGTGATTTGGGGAACCTATCATTCTTCTTGGGAATGGAGATCTCTTATACTCAACATGGAGTATATGTGACCCAAGAAAGGTATCTTAAAAATTTGCTAACCAAATTTAAAATGGAAGATTGCAGGATTGCACCTACACCTTTGGAAGTGAACCATAAATTGTCTAGGTTTGGAGGAGAAGAGTTCAAAGATATGAAACTCTATCAAAGTTTGGTTGGTAGCTTGATTTATGCTACATTAACAAGGCCTGATTTATCATATGCAGTTGGTGTGCTTTCACAATTTATGCATTGCCCTAGAAAGGAACATTGGATTGCAGGACAAAGAGTACTTAGGTACATCAAGGGTACACTCAGAGAAGGGTTGTACTATGGGTTTACTTCAGATACAAGAATCATGATATATAGTGATGCAGATTGGGCAGGTAATGTGGATGATAGAAGATCAACACATGGATACTCGTGCTATGTAGGAGACAAATTGATTTCATGGTGTTCCAAGAAGCAACATACAGTTGCTTTGTCATCTACAGAAGCAGAATATAAAGGTATGGTGGAAGCTGCAAAAGAGGTAATATGGCTAAAGACACTTTTGAAGGTTTTTGATGTGATTCAGAGTACTCCTATTATTTGTGGAGACAATATGAGTTCATTATACTTGGCAGCTAATCCTGTGTTTCATGCTAGAACTAAGCATATTGAAATACAGTATCATTTTCTGAGAGAGAAGGTCATTGAGAAAGAGGTTGAAGTCATACACACTCCTACAAAAGATCAACTTGCAGATATGATGACTAAAAGTTTGGATGGACCTAAATTGCAGAGGTTTAAAGATATGGCAGGAATAAAGAAGATGCAGGTAATCACAATTGAAGATTGAGGGGGAGCTGTTGGAGCAGAGCAATCATCAATAGGTGATTACATGAAGTCCAAAAGTGAAAAGATATGTGGAAGGATGAAGATTACTTTCAAAGGAAAAGAATAGAATCAGAAATGCTTTCTTTTGTATATTACTCTTGTAAATAGTTCAATGTATTTTGAAAAAGATGACGAGTTAGACTCGTATATATATCTACAGATATGTATTCGTAAAGAGAGAGTGATATAGATCAGATAGAGAGGACAATAGGTGAATAGGTGATGAACATTGTATGTATCATCAACCATATGCATGAAAAGTAATGAAGAAGAAAATATTGTAGATTTCTGCGCGTCGATCTTCTCTCCCATTCTCCTTCTGTGCTTAATCTTTTGAAGAATCCTTTTGCACGTATCTAAGTCCATAGCTAATCTATCTATGGCTAGAATTTGAGAGGTTAATTGCAATCAGGTTGAGAGAATTTTGATTAGGAACATTCATATGTAAGAATGTTCTAAGAGTCGAAAAATCTGGCGCACATTTCATCTTCAAAGAAATGGTCAGTGCTCAGTCCACAGTGTAAAGTTTTACACAAGTGAGGGCTCAAAATCTAAGTTAGAAGGTAAGCTATCTATGGCTAGAAGATTTTGATCAAACGGGTTCAGAGTTGGGAGAACCAGTGCTAAGAAGTTGCAGGTGTCAAAGTCGCCATTGCAAGGAAGCAGTTTCAGACATAGGTAAAGTGTTTCACACATTTCTCACAGTATACTCAATCATTTTGAGAGATTTAACTTGGTAAAGTTGCGCAATCTTAAGGCGAAGTGTTGTGCAAAGTTTTATCAAAAACTTTACAGGATTGATTAGTCAATGAGTGACTAATCTGCAGCAGACTTTTCTGAAGAAACTGAATTTTTCAGAATAATCAATTTTCTGATAATTTGGTGAAGATTCTCTAAATTAGGTGGAGTCTAAAGTTGATCTTGATATAGAGGTGATCTAAATTCAAGGTCAACTTGTTCTTTTGGAGATTAACACTCTCCATCATGTTCCTATCTTCACTTCTTCACATTTACACATGTAAATGTTCCTACTTAAAATTCTCTCAGCTTGATTATAATTAAACTCTCAAAACTTGTACAAAGGTCACTCAACTATAGAATTAGAGTTTTACAAAAGCATTCATCAAGAAGATAAATAGAGAAGGAGCACTAAGCAAAAGATCGAGGTGCGACTTTCTTCTATTCAGAGAGAATTTACATGTGATTGATACTTCAAGTTATTCTCACTTTCTAAAGTCTCTAATGACTTCTAAAACTTGTCACTTATCATCTCTCTCTTACATTTCCCAACTCTCTACTTGTATATATAGGCATATATGTACAAACTTGTAACCATTACAAGGTATAAGTAAACTAATTACAAGTTTAATGTACATGTATATACAAGTCTTCATCTTCTGATCATGTACTCATCTTCAAGCCTCATATATTGAAATTTGCTTTATTCTTCTTGTCCAAATCACCAATTGTTGATTGTCATGCACCAACAGCTCCCCCTCAATCATCAATTGTGATTTTCTCCATCTTCTTTATATCTGCCATGTCTTTGAACCTCTGCAACTTAGGTCCATCCAAGCTTTTGGTTAACATATCTGCAATCTGATCTTTTGTTGAAGTATGTATGACTTCAATTTCTTTATCAATCACCTTTTCTCTCAAGAAATGATATTGAATCTCAATATGTTTAGTCCTGGCATGAAACACAGGGTTAGCACCTAGATACAATGAACTCATATTATCTCCATGAATAGTGGGAATACTCTGAATGACGTCAAAACTCTTCATGAGAGTCTTCAATCATATAACTTCCTTTGTAGCTTCAACCATAACTTTATACTCTAATTTTGTAGATGATAAAGCAACTGCATGTTGCTTCTTAGAACACCAAGAGATTAATTTATCTCTCACATAACATAGATACCCATAGGTTGACCTCCTATCATCAGAGTTACCTGCTCAATCTGCATCACTATATATTCTGACTTTTGTATCTCATGTGAATCCATAATACAAACCTTCTTTGAGTGTTCCCTGAATGTATCTTAGCACCCTTTGTCCTGCAATCCAATGTTCTTTCCTAGGACAATGCATGAATTGAGACAATACTCCAACTGCATATGACAAATCAGGCCTAGTTAATGTAGCATAGATTAGACTACCAACCAGACTTTGATATAGCTTCATGTCCTTGAATTCTTCTCCTCCATATCTACTCAATTTATGAATCACCTCCATTGGAGTAGGTGCTACCCTGCAATCTTCCATTTTAAACTTGATTAGCAAGTTATTCAAATACCTTCCTTGAGTCACATATACTCCATGTTTAGTATATGAAATCTCCATGCCCAAGAAATATGATAAATCTTCCAAGTCACTGATCTTGAACTCTTTCTCCATTTGCTTCTTAAGACTTTGTATGCCCTTCTCATCTGTACCTATAAGAATTATGTCATCAACATATATGCACATGTAAATGAACCCATCATCACTTGCTTTAACAAGCAAGATACTATCTACTTTAGACACTTGGAAACCAAGCTCTTTCAAGAACTTCACAAGTCTATAATTCCATGCCCTTTGGGCCTGCTTCAAACCATACAAAGCTCTCTTGAGCTTACATACATACTCTGGATACCTTTCATCCTTGAAACCTTCAGGTTGCTCCATGAAAACATCGTCTGAAATGTAACTATTTAGAAAAGCATTCTTCACATCTAATTGACATATCTTCCAACCTTTACATGCAGCAATAGCTATGAGAGTCCTTATAGTTGTCATCTTTGCCACAAGACTATAAGTCTCATCATAATCTATACCATATGTTTGAGCATACCCTTTCACAACAAGTCTAGCTTTATATCTAGACACACTTCCATCTGCATACCTCTTTGTCTTGTAGACCCATTTGCATCCAATGATCATCTGACTATTTGGTTTAGGAACCAAATCCCATGTCTCATTCTCCATCAATGCATCATACTCCTCCTGCATAGCTTTCTCCCAATTTTCCTTACCTTTTGCCTCTTGATATGTAGAAGGGTTTTCCTCTGCTTTCATCATATAAGCATAATCTTTAGTGGTAAAAAATGAAGTATCATATCTATACCTTGTAGGTTTCCATTTGTGCCTTGGTCTCTGAGTTCTCCACTTCTTAAAGTTTCTAGTTCATCACATTTTGGATAAAACCTTGGCATTTCCTCAACTTCAACTAATGCTTCATTGTTCTCTTCCTTATCAAATATTTGAACCTTTGATTTACCTTTCTTCTGATTCAATATCTCTTCATCACCTACATTAATGTTAATTGTACTTGCATACCAAGTACCTTGTTCATCAAATGTAACATATTTTGACACAAGGAATTGCTTTGTGGATGGACTCCACAACCTATAACCCATCTGCTTATCATCATAACCAATGAACACATACTTTTCAGCTTTAGGTTCCAATTTATGCCTCAAATAAGATGGCACATATGCATAAGTCAAACATCCAAACACTTTGCAATGATATAAGGTAGGTCTCTTACCCCACCATGCCTCATAAGGTGTCATACCCTGCAAAGCTTTACATGGTAGCCTATTAACCAAATATGTGGCTGTATTTATAGCCTCAGCCCACAAATAATTAGGACAATTCTTCTCCTTCATCATTGACCTTGCAAACTCAACAAGAGTTCTATTTCTCCGTTCTACTACACCATTTTGTTGAGGAGGGTACCTGCAAGTAACTTCCCTTTTTATACTTGCATTCCACAAGTAATCACTGAATTCATTAGAGAAATACTCCCCCCCTCCATCTGACCTTAGTCTCTTCAATTTTTGCCCTGTGATTCTCTCTGCATACACATGATAGTGTTTATATGTACTATACACTTCTGGTTTATCTTTGATCACATATATAGTGATCCACCTAGTAGCATCATCAACATAAATCACATAATATCTTGAACCATTAATGCTAAAGTCCTTTGATGGTCCCCACACATTTGTATGCACCAATTCAAGCTTCTCTGAATACATGAAACCATGCTTATTATATGATTGCTTATGAGCCTTACCTAACTGACATGCTTCATATATGTATGTCATGTGTTGACCTACAACATTAGGCAAACCAATCACTGAACTATTGACCTCTTGCATTGAAATGTCCAAGTCTTTTGTGCCAAAGATCTAACTCAGAGATCTTATGTTCTCCATAAATAAACAAGGCATGACCAACATTGCCTTGAATCTTCAATGTGAAGAGCCTTCCTTCTTTCTTCCATAAAACATTTTGTTTATACCCATTGATAGGGTCTACCACAAAAATCCATCATTAGTGAACCTTACTTCATAACCTTTCTCTACAATTTGCCCTACACTTATCATATTCTTTGGAATTGTATGAACATACAAAACCTTACTCAGAAGAATGCTTCCATCCTTGGCCTTTACTGATCCAATGGACTTGACATTGTTCTTTGTATTATCACTTGTTTGAACTACATGGTTACACCTTATTCTCCAAATCAGTCATCAAATCTATGTTTCCACTCAGATGATTGCTACACCCTAATTCTATGTAGAAAACTCTTTGATCTTCACTTTGTCTTTCACAAGTTGCATTCATAATTAAGGTTGAATCCTCTTTCTGATCTGAAGCATAGTTGTAGTAGGTATTGTTGTAGGATTGACTTTGAAAGCCTCTACCTGCATTTCTTCCAAAGAAGCCTCTACTACCTCTACCTCTAAAGTTACCTCTCTGATTTCTACCATCTCTTCCTCTTGAATTGAAGTTCTGATTATATCCTCCACCATTTCGATTATTATGCAAAGATTCATGAGCTAAATGATTAGTGTTACCACAAATCTAGCAAGCTTTGACACCATCTTTATTGCTTCTGCCTCTTCCTCTTCTTTTGCCACCTCCTCTTCCTCTTAGGAAGTTAGCTTGACTAGTAGTGCCTTCATCTTCATTCAATTGTTGCTTGCCTTTGTTAGTTTTCTTCTTGTCCTTTGAATACATTGCTTGACCTATACTTTTATCAATATCACCATTTACATCCTACTCAAAGGTTAGCATATGTCCTAGAAATTGATTCAAATCAAGAGTGAATTGATCTAGTGACGATTCAATGGATAGAATGAAAGGCTTCCACTTCTCATATCCTCTCAAACCTGTGAGAATTTGTCTTACCAATTTATCTTCTTCAATATCTTCATCATTGCTCCTAACGCATCTGCAATGTCCTTCATCCTTGCTACATAATCAGAAATAGATTGAGAAGCTTTCTTTTTGAATGTGGTGAACTTTGCCCATAAAGATGCCTTTCTTGACTTTGTAGTGTTTTGGAAATGTCCTCCAAAGCATTCCATATGTCACTTGCACTTTTAAGTCCTCTAATGTGAGGTAGTAAGTAATCATTGACTCCCATGTAGATAACGGTCCTAGCTTGAGCATCCTTCTTCATCCATGTCTTCAAATCTCAGAGCTCTTCCCTAGTTGGAACACTAGGATCCCTAAATTCTGGTTTCTCTTCTTCACCTGTGATGTATCCTATCAGATCTTTACTCATGAGATGAGATTCCATCCTCATTGACCAGGCATGATAGTTTCCTCTATCCAATTTCTCTATCTAAAGAGAATCTCCCATCCTTTCTTCACTTGTGCATTAAACTCTTCAAGCTTTGTGAATAATGAATGTACCTTTACTTCGAGTGTAGTTGCTTTTGATCTTCTTGATAGCTTTAGGCCTCCGTCTCTAGCTTTCACTTCAAAATTTCACCTTTTGAATCTTCAAAGATTAATTTCTGTATATCTGCAACAGGTGGGGTCCTCCTTTCTTCAATTCTGATGACTCCTGCTCTGATACCATTGATGGAGAGTGTTAATCTCCAAAAGAACAAGTTATCCTTGATGTTAGAGCACTCTTTATCAAGAACAACTCAAAACCTCAACCAATTTTGGAAGACCAATGCTAAATTACCAAACTTTGAACTAACTGTGAAGAAACTAATTATTTAGAAAAGTTTGCTTCACTTAATTCACTCATTGACTAATCAAATGTGTAAAGTTTTCAATGAAACTTTATACAAGTTGTCTCCTAAAGTTTGAACACCTTCTCCAAGTCAAATCTCTCCAAAAGATTCAGTAGATCTTGAGATTTGTTTCAAACAATGTACCTATGTTTGAAATTGTTCTTCTGTGTGGTCAACTTTGACACATGCAACTTCTAATGCATGGTTCTCCCAAACTAGACACCGTTTATTCAAATGCTTTTAGCCACAATTATCTTACCTTTCAAATTAAAGAATGAGTGCTTATTTGCTAAAAAATGTACACTGTCGAGGGAGATCTGATCAAAACATTGACCACTGGGATTGAACATGTTCCTATCTTCACTTCTTCACATTTACACATGTAAATGTTCATACTTAAAATTCTCTCAGCCTGATTATAATTAAACTCTCAAAACTTGTACAGAGGTCAGTCAACTATAGAGTTAGACTTTTACAAAATCATTCATCAAGAAGATAAACACAGGAGCACTAAGCAAAAGATCGAGGTGCAACTTTCTTCTATTCAAAGAGAATTTACATGTGATTGATACTTCAAGTTATTCTCACTTTCTAAAGTCTCTAATGACTTCTAAAACTTGTCATTTATCATCTCTCTCTTACATGTCCCGACTTTCTACTTGTATATATAGGCATATATGTACAAACTCGTAACCATTACAAGGTATAAGTAAACTAATTACAAGTTTAATGTACATGTATATCCAAGTCTTCATCTTCTAATCATGTACTCATCTTCAAGCCTCATATATTGAAATGTGCTTTATTCTTTGACTTGAATCCTTGTCCAAATCACCAATTCTTGATCGTGTTGCACCAACAATTTTGTCATACCATGCACGTGGAGCTTGCTTGAGACCATACAAGGCTTTATGCAAGCGACAAACCATATGCTCTTTCCCTTTCATAGCAAATCCAAGAGGTTGCTTCATATAGACCTCTTCTTGCAAATAACCATTCAAGAAGGCCGTTTTTATGTCCAATTGATGCACTTTCCAACCTCGATGGGCAACCAGTGCAACCATGGTACGAATGGTAGTCATGCGTGAAGTAGGTGCAAAATTCTCCTCATAGTCAATGCCATTTATATTGTTGCGCATATCCTTTGGCAACCAATCTAGCTTTGTAGCAATCAATGCTACCATTGGACTTTCTCTTAATCTTGTAAACCCACTTTGTACCAATGGCATTCTTTCCTTTTGGCAATTCACACAACTCGCAAGTAGCATTCCTATGTATGGAATCCATTTCTGATTGCATAGCACTCATCCATTGTGGATCGTCATATGCATCCTCAAGACTAAGTGGCTCTTCATTACATGATGTAGCAATAAGAGAATAATCCACAAAATTAATTGATGCATGGTGAGAGCTTGATCTTATTCTACCAAGTAAAGGTGTACTCAATTTGCTATCCTCCAAAGTTTGTTTCAGCCACTTTGCCATAGTTTGTGCACTATTGATAGACATGCATTCATTATGTAATACATCATCAACATTTATGAAAATATTTTCATCTCTTTCTCTTTTGTGAATCACCATCATTAGAGAATGAGTGGAAGAGGAGTTTTATGCTCTTGGAAATTCATTGTTCTATGCTCCGAAGTCGATTTGCACTGTTAAAAGTGCGTGCACGTCATGACACGAAAAACCAAAACTTGAGAAGGACCTGAACCTACTCTGATACCACTATTGGTTGTGTGTAGAAGTGTGAGAGACACATGAGAAGCACACACAAGGAGCACAAACGCAGCAAGACACATGGAGAAGACGATGGCTGGAATAGCTCTCTCTATTGATGATAAACATAACTGAAGTAAGAGTTAAATAATAATCCCTAAGCATAAAGTACCACCACATATTAGTGAATCATGTATGTTGTAACATGGGTAAAAAACCTCTAGCTAGCACTAGAGTAAAAAGTGCCCATGTATAGGGAAAAGGTTCACATCAAAGCTACTTGAGCAACACATAAGTGTAACAATATTGTATCTTTTACTCATCATGAATTTCGACTAGAATTTTTTTTCTTTTCTCTTCTTTTCCTTTATTTTTATATTTGGTAAATTTATCCAAGCATAGATCATGTGAAAACGAGCTTGTACATTTATCTTCAACACTCCCCCTCAAGCTCATTTGGGAGTTATCTTCAACAATGTCCTGCAAATTTATCATCCTAAACCTTTGAGTTTAGAAGCATCCAAGAACTTTGTAAACATATCTGCAACCTGCTCTTTGGTTCTCATGAACTTTATCTCCACATCTTTGCTCAATACCTTCTCCCTTACATAATGGTGGTGGACCTCTATGTGCTTGCTCCTTGCATGAAACATAGGATTGCTTGCCAAGTAAATACTTGACATGTTATCACTATATATAGAGATGGTTCCAACTTGCACTTCAAGATCAACCAAAATCTTTTTAATCAACATTGCTTCACATGTGGCAAATGCTAATCCTCTATATTCAGCCTCCATTGATGAAAGTGCAATAGTAGGTTGTTTCTTTGAGCTCCATTGGATAGGTTTGCTTCGTATCATGAACACGTAACCTGAGGTTGATCTCCTATCTTCCTTTGAACCTGCCCAATCAGCATCGCTAAAGCCTTTGACCTGCAATTCTTCATCAAAATTGTAAAACAAAGCATGATTATATGTATACTTTATGTATCTCAACACTCTCTTTGTTGAATTTAAATGTTCACTTGTCGGGGCTTGCATAAACTGAGAAAGTACACCAACAACATAAGATAAATCAGGTCTTGTAATGTTTGCATAGATTAATGATCCTACAATGCTTGTGTATGTCATTACATCTTCCAATAGTTCTCCATCATTTGAGCAAATCTTTGTATTTGTGTCCATGGGTTGAGTGGGTGGTTTGCATTCACTCATTCCAAATCTGAAAAGAACATCCAACAAGTACTTCCTTTGCATCAAGTAGATGCCACTTTTTCCATAAACAACTTCAATTCCTAAAACATATTTCAACTCTCCAAGATCTAAAATTTTATACTCCTTAGCAAGCTTCCTTTTGATATCTTTAATCCCTATAACATCATTTCATGTTATGATGAGGTCATCGACGTATATGCAAATATATACCTCTCTATTTTCTTCCTTCTTCATGTACAATGAAGGATCTGCACTACTTGGGTTGTATCCACACTTAGTTAGATATTCCACCAATCTCTGATTCCATGCTGTTGGTGCTTGCTTCAAGCCATAAAGTGACTTTTTCAACTTGCAAACAAAGTCTGGATGGTTTTCATCTTCAAATCCAACTGGTTGACTCATGTATACCTCTTCTTGTAGTTATCCATTGAGAAAAACATTTTTGATGTCTATTTGATATGATGGCCATCTCCTTGAAGCACCAATTGTTATTAATGTTCTGATTGTTCCTATTTTTGCAACAGGGCTGAAAACTTCATCATAATCTATGCCTTGTGTTTGTTTAAATCCTTTGACAAATAATCTAGCTTTATATCTAGCTAGTGAACCATCGGCATTCCTCTTTACTTTAAACACCCATTTGTTTGAAACAATCTTCATACCTTCTTTCTTTGGCACTAGCTCCCATGTATGATTATCTTTGAGAGCTTTGATCTCCTCTTTCATAGCTTGCTTCCATTCCTTTTGTGTGCAAGCTTCTTCATATGTCTCAGGCTCTTTGTCTTTGATAACCTGCATCATGTATGCAAAGTGTTTCACCATGAAACTATCATAACTAAGCCTTTGAGTTGGATACCTTGTCCTTGAATATCTTCTTTCATTGTCTTTAGAAAGTTGATTCTTTAACCTATTCAGCTTTACCTTGGGAGTGATTACCTCTTCATATTCTTCTTCACTTGCATCTATCTCACTGTTTGGAGTAGCATTTGCTTCTTCGACTCTACTATGAGCTGAATTTGGAGACAAAGAATGACTCCCCCTCCATGTTGAAAATTCTTCATTTGATGTAGATGCCTCTGGACCTGAAACCTTTGTGCTTGATTGTTGAACTTCTCTTTGATTTGTTCCTGCATAATCATCACAATCTCTTTCAAGAATCTTTTCCTTTCCTTTATCTTCATACCATGGTCTTAGTTCATCAAAGACCACATCTCACGAGACTCTTAATTCCTTTGTTCTAGGGTTGTAACACTTGTATCCTTTTTGTTCCGTCGAGAAGCTGATGAAAATGCATTTTTCTAACCTTGGTTCCATCTTTGTTCTAACTTCTTGTGGAATGTTAACAACACAAACACATCCAAATACTTTGAGGTGTGTAAGATCAGGTTTCTTACCGGAATATATCTCCTCTGGAGTCAAGTAATGTATTCCCGATGTTGTGCACCTATTCATCAAGTAAATGGCGGTTATGGTAGCTTCAGCCCAATAGTACAAAAGTACTTTCATCTCGTTGAGCATGCATCTTGCAATTTCAGCAATTTGCTTATTTTTCCTCTCAGCTACTCCATTTTGTTGTGGTGTAAACCTACAAGTAAACTACCTGTTGATCCCATTCTCTTGTAGAAAATCTAAAAATTCTTTGGAGAAGTATTCTCCTCCACCATCGGAACTTAAGGTTTTGATAGACCTTCCTGTATCTTTTTCAATTGCAACTTTGAATCTTTTGAATATAGAAAACACCTTTGATTTTTGCTTCATACAAAACAACCATACCTTTCTTGAGTGATAATCAATGAAGATGACAAAAAATCTATTACCAACCATTGTTGCCTCTTGGGTTGGTCCCCATACATCCGTATGTATCAAGTCCAAGACATTTGGGGCCACATAATTGCTCCTCTTGAATGGCTGCCTCGTTTGCTCTCCTAGTTGACAAGCTTCACATAACTCATGTAGTCGAATGCTATTAAATTTTGGAAGACCTCTTACCACTTCATGTTTGCTCATGTCCTTTAGCTTTGGAATGTTGATGTGTCCTATTCTTTTGTGTCAAAAGCCCAGCTCTAAAATCTTCTTGTTCCCACATTGAATGTACATGACCTTTCCATGTGGATGTTGGATGTCCAAAGTGAACATCCTTCCTTCTCTTCTACCTCGAGCAATGACCTTGAAGCCTTCCTTTGGATTCTTTATGAAGCATCCATTCTCATTGAATGTGACATGATAACCCTTCTCTACTATTTGTCCTACTAAAATCAAGTTCTTTGAAATTGTATGAACATGAAGAACATTAGATAGTACCTTTGCTCTGCTTGTATCACCAAGCCTTAATATATCTCCAATATGTTCAATCATGTGTTGACTATCATCACCTGTTTCGACACATCCTTTTCCACTTGGTACCTATAGATTAGTGAACAAACTTCCTTGGCATGACATATGGTTACTACAACCTGAATCAATGTACCATTTTTTGTTATCTTCACAAAAGCTTCTATACTCATGTCTCATTGCAAGTAATGTGTCTTTGCTTCCTTCACTTGAGGTGCTTGCATAGTTTCTTTAGCTCCTTTGATTGCCTCCATTTGGTCTTCCATTCTTTAGCCAACAATCACTAGCATAGTGTCCCACTTTACCACAATGATAGCATGTTATACCTTTATGAGAATTGTAGGAGTCTCGGCCTCTTCCTCTACTTCTACCTCGACCTCTTCTGTGTGTGTTGGCATTTGATGCATCCTTGTTGTCTTCCGAATTGTTGATTGTAGTTGGAGTTGTTGTGACCTCTTCCTTTTCCTCTTAAGCCTCCTCTTGAGTTCCTTCCTTTACCTCGGCCTGCATATAACATTTCGTTGTGCCTGTTCTTTCTTTTGGGGCCACCAAAGCTAAGATCTTTTGTGATAAGATGTGGGATTAGTTGTTCAAAACTTGGATATGCATCTTTCAAGTTAATGGACGTTATAAAAGGGTTCCATCTCTCATCTTCTCTCAATCCATTGAGAGTATAACACAGAAGATCTTCGTCTTCAACTGTTGTGCCAATAGAAGTTAAAGCATCACTTAGCTCCTTAATCTTCAAAGTATATTCAGCTATGGATTGACTCGAACTTTTCTTGATTGTGTTCAACTCATTCTTGAGTTGAAGTTTTCTAGCTTTGGTATTTGTTGAATACATCCTTTCAAGAGCTTCCCAAGCATCCTTATCTTTCTCTAGATGTTGAATATGCCACCATGGCATTAGTAATGACTTTTGAAATGACGAACATGACTCTCCTATTCCTCTCTTCCCATTCTTTTGCTTGCCTCCTTTGGACTTTGGTGGCCGTAGCTTGATTGATTTGAAGTTGAGCATCATCGCTCCTCACAATACCCCACAAGCCTTTTCCCATTAGGTAGTTGGACATTCTAAACTTCCACACATGATAGTTATCCTTATCCAATTTCTCTACTTGTTGACCCAAGTCAGCCATTGGAGACTATCAAAAACTTTGAGAGTTACCTTGAATAGTTATATTGTCCTTTGCTCTTGCATTTTTGAAGCTCCCCCTTGTTTTGTAGCTCCTCTTCTGCTTTGCTTTAACCCCAACTCCGTTGACAAAGGTTTAGCACCAAGTTTTCTCTAGTAGCAACTGTTGAGAATGAGTTCTCTTATGCGCAACGAAAACGTGTAGTGAATCCTTGTATGTCCAACACTTGGACAAACAGTTGCACCTTAGATAGCTTGCTGCTCTCAATACAAAATTCAGATGGACCTGTGCCTTTAGTCAATCAAAAGCCAAAGAGAGATTTCTAAAAAGATATAAATAACTTAATTTGGATAAGTTTTGATTAGGAAACAGAACTGACAAAGATGAACTACCTATCCACACAAGTATGCTGAAGAATTGAACTTCACTCTCGGACTCATAACTCCCTGAATATATATCCTTTGAGGAAGATAATTGTGATAGAGAAATTACATACAAATAGCTTTCCAACAAGGTAAAAATCAATTAATTTGGATGAGTTTTGGTCAAGAAACTCAATTGACCAAAATAGACCACCTGCACACATAAGTATACTAAAAAAGTGCACTTCACTCTCCAATAGATATCTCCTAGAATATGGATACGTTTTGGTTGGGAAATTTAACCGACCAAAATAGACTACGTATCTACACAGGTATGCTAAAAAACTAGAATTCACTCTTTGGCTGATATCTCACAGAATATATAATCTTTGAAGGGGATATTTGGACAAAGAAATTACATAAGATAAGCTTTCCAATGAGTGTTTAAACGCAAGAAATGGTTTCATATACACTGAGATATGAGCTTCACAACAGAGCTATGTACAAAATGACGTGCAACTGGAAGGAGTCTATGGGAAGACAAAATGACAAAATGAAGGAGTCTATGCAGCTGGAAGGAGTCTATTGGGAGCTCTTGCCTCTTTCTCTCCTTGTTTAGAACATGCTCCCACTCCACTTTTATAACCAGTGAGCATGTGAAGAATTTTGTGCCTCCTTCTTAACTCACCACTTTCACTTGATTGCCCACCACATGCCACTTACTACAAGGGAGATATTGTATCTTTTACTCATCATGAATTTTGACTAGACTTTTTTCCTTTTTTTCTTTTCTCTTCTTTTCCTTTATCTTTATATTTGGTAAATTTATCCAAGTATAGCTCATGTGAAAATGAGCTTGTACATTTATCTTCAACACCACATTGAATGTACATGACCTTTCCATGTGGATGTTGGACGTCCAAAGTGAACATCCTTCCTTCTCTTCCACCTCGAGCAATGACCTTGAAGCTTTCTTTTGGATTCTTTATGAAACACCCATTCTCATTGAATATGACATGATAACCCTTCTCTACCTTCTGTCCTACTAAATCAAGTTCTTTGAAATTGTAGAACATGAAGAACATTAGATATTACCTTTGCTCTACTTGTATCTCCAAGCCTTATATCTCTAATATGTTCAATCATGTGTTGAGTATCATCACCTATTTAAACACATCCTTTTCCACTTGGTACCTGTAGATTAGTGAACAAACTTCCTTGGCATGACATATGTTTACTACAACCTGAAACAATGTACCATTTTTTTTCATCTTCATAAGAGCTTCTATACTCATGTCTCATTGCAAGTAGTGTGTCCTTGCTTCCTTCACTTGAGGTGCTTGCATAGTTTCTTTGGCTCCTTTGATTGCCTCCATTTGGTCTTCCATTCTTCAACCATCACTAGCATAGTGTCCTACTTTACCACAATGATAGCATGTTATACCTTTATGAGAATTGTAGGAGCCTTGGCCTCTTCCTCTACTTCTACCTCGACCTCTTCCTTGTGTGTTGGCATTTGATTCAACCTTGTTGTCTTTCGAATTGTTTTGATTGTAGTTGGAGTCGTTGTGACCTCTTCCTTTTCCTCTTTTGCCTCCTCTTGAGTTCCCGCCTTTACCTCGACCTGCATATAACATTTGGTTATGGATGTCCTTTCCTTTGGGGCCACCAAAGCTAAGATCTTCTGTGACAACCTATGGGATTAGTTGTTCAAAACTTGGATATGCATCTTTCAAGTTAATGGAATTTATAAAAGGCTTCCATCTTTCATCTTCTCTCAATCCATTGAGAGTATAACACACAAGATCTTTGTCTTCAATTGTTGTGCCAATAGAAGCTAAAGCATCACTTAGCTCCTTAATCAAAGTATATTCAGCTATGGATTGACTCAAACTTTTCTTGATTGTGTTCAACTCATTCTTGAGTTGAAGTTTCCTTTTTGGTATTTGTTGCATACATCCTTTTAAGAGCTTCCCAAGCATCATTAGCTTTCTCTAGATGTTGAATATGCCCTACCATGGCATTAGTAATGACTTGTGAATGAGGAACATGACTCTCCTCTTCCTCTCTTCCCATTCTTTTGCTTGCCTCCTTTGGACTTCGGTGGCCGTAGCTTGATTGATTTGAGGTTGAGCATCATCGCTGCTTGCAATACCCCACAAGCCATTGCCCATTAGGTAGTTGGTCCTTCTAAACTTCCACACGGCATAGTTATCCTTATCCAATTTCTCTAGTTGTTGACCCAAGTCAGCCATTGAAGACTGTAAAAAGCTTTGAGAGTTACCTTGAATAGTTATATTGTCCTTTGCTCTTGCGTTTGTGAAGCTCCACCTTGTTTTGTAGATCCTCTTTTGCTTTTCTTAACTCCAAATCTATCGATTAAGTTTTAGCACCAAGTTTGCTGTGATACCAACTCTAGAGAATGAGATCTCATATGCGCAACAAAAACGTGTAGTGAACCCTTGTATGTCCAGCACTTGGACAAACAACTGCACCTTAGATAGCTTGTTGCTCTCAATACAAAAGTCAAATGGATGTGTGCCTTTAGTCAATCAAAATAAACAAAGAGAGCTTTCGAACAAGATATAAATAACCTAATTTGGACAAGTTTTGATTAGGAAACACAATTGACGAAGATGAACTACCTATCCACACAAGTATGCTGAAGAATTGAACTTCACTCTCGGACTCATAACTCCGTGAATATATATCATTTGAGGAAGATATTTGAGATAGACAAATTACATACAAATAGCTTTCCAACAAGCTAAAAATAGAATAATTTTGATGAGTTTTGGTCAGGAAATTCAACTAACTAAAATAAACCACTTGCACACACAAGTATATAGAAAAACTAGACTTCACTCTCTGATAGATATGTCACAAAATATATGAATGACATATTTGGGATAGAGAAAATAAATGCAAAGAGCTTTCCAACAAGCTAAAAACCAAGAAATTTGGATACATTTTGGTTGGGAAACATAACCGACCAAAATAGACTACATGTCTACACAGGTATGCTGAAAAACTAGACTTCACTCTTTGACTGATATCTCACCAAATATATAAGCTTTGAAGGAGATACAAAAGTAAACAAGATAAGCTTTCCAAT
This sequence comes from Ceratopteris richardii, assembly GCA_020310875.1. Taxonomy (NCBI): domain Eukaryota; kingdom Viridiplantae; phylum Streptophyta; class Polypodiopsida; order Polypodiales; family Pteridaceae; genus Ceratopteris; species Ceratopteris richardii. Next base: position 104,567,533 of record CM035421.1, on the reverse strand, counting down.
GAGTGTTCAAATGCAAGAAATGGTTACATATACAATGAGATATGAGCTTCATAACAAAGCTATGTACAAAATGACATGCGGCCGGAAGGAGTCTATGGGAAGACAAAATGACAAAATGACCAGATCTGACTATTGGGAGCTCTTGCCGCTTTCTCTCCTTTTTTAGAACGTGCTCCGACTCCACTTTTATAACCAATGAGCATGTGAAGAAGTTTGTGTTTCCTTTTTAACTCACCACTTTCATTTTATTGCCCACTACATGCCACTTACTACAAGGCAGATATTGTATCTTTTACTCATCATGAATTTTGACTAGACTTTTTTTCTTTTCTCTTATTTTCCTTTATCTTTATATTTGGTAAATTTATCGAAGCATAGATCATGTGAAAATGGGCTTGTACGTTTATCTTCAACAAAACTGGGTTGAGCCAATAGTACATTTCTTGACCTTTGAACAAATCCACCTATATGTGCAGCTCATTAAAGAAAAGTCATAAATGCAAAGAACTTGAACATAATTGTTGGTTGCTTATACCATCAATATGCCAAGTGGGTACTTTTTGTTGGGTGCTTGACGATAAGCATTGAATGCTTGTAGCTGAGGCTCATGTGGATGCTTTTGGTAGGCATGTTATAAATTATGGAATATGTTGAACAATACATTGTTTGAGTGTAACATGGAATATGTTGAACAATGCATTGTTGGATTGTAACATGGAATATGTTGAACAATGCATTGTTGGAGTGTTAAATTATTATTGAACAATGCATTGTTAGAGTGTTAAATTATTAATGTATTAATGTGTTTTTGATGTTTTTGATATAGCAGCTAAAGGTTCGTGAGGAGCGTGCAAGGCGTGAAAGGGTGGATATCAATAATCTGAATAATTATTATTTATCTTGTAAATAAACCCGCATAGAAGGTTCTATTGTTAGAAACAATTAGAAAAGTAATGGTTAGAATAAGGGTCGTTGTAGACCGTAGTTTTTGTTATTGAAAGCAATGGCTTTCTGTAAAAGTTACCAACTTTTAGTTTCACGCTTGCTTTTCAAAGCCGCTCTCATGTAACCACTCTTTTTGACGTAATAAAAAATACCTATAAATACATGCACTCTGTGGACTGTCGAAATAGAGTGCATGGGGGGAGATTGCACCCAATACTACGTTCTATCTCGTCTCTTGTTGCGTCTATTCTGTGTGTGTTTTCTGTGTTCGTAACCTCTGTATGCGCGTGAGCAAGATCCCGACAACATTAGGCATCTCCCAAAATCAAGGAATTCATAGAATAAGCACATAAATTATATTTCTTGACCACATGTGAGTGATCAGAGGTAGTGATGTCACTTTCAATGAGTCTAAGATGCATGAAAAACCCATTAAGGAGGTTGATGTGAGAAGAGTGGGGTTTACAGATACTAGTCCTCCAGTTAGCATAAAAAATATGCTACACATAGTATGTTCAAGAGAATATCCAATCAGATCAGTTTGTAAATGTTCCTATTCAACAATCATTGAGATGTTATGCACATGTCTCACATCCGTCTGATAGATATGTTCCATGTCTGGATTATGTTATGTTGATAGATGTTGGTGAGCCTTCTTGCATCAAAGATTCTATGTAGATAAAGGATCATGTTAAGTGGGAGCATTCCATGAAGAGTGAATTGGATTCTATTCACAAGAATGGTACTTCGAATTTGGTACCTTTGCCAAAAAGAAATAAATTTTTACCATGTAAATGGGTATATAGGGTTAAATTCACATCAGATAGTGATTCTCCAAAGTATAAAGCATGACTAAATGCAAAGCATTTTAAGAAACAACATGGTGTCCATTTCTAGGAAATCTTCTCTCCAATAGTCAAGATGACTACATTGTACATGTTGCTTGGATTTGTTGCAATGGAGGAATTAAAGTTGGTCCAAATGGATGTTGAAATTGCTTTCTTGCATGAAGATCTTACAAAAGAGATTGATATGGAACAAACAGAGGATTATGAAATTCTTGGCAAAGAGGGTGTATTTTGTAAGTTGAAGAATAACAATGAGGATTGTTCTCTCTACAATAAGAGATGCTCATATGGAAGTTTGATATGCTCGATACTTTATTGTCGATGATATGTTGATTGTTGGGAAATCCTTTGATGACTTATCATTGTTCAAGAAGAAGTTGAGTAAGACATTAGATATGGAAGATTTGGGGGATGCCAAACATATTCTTAGCATGCACATAACTTGTGATAGGAGTAAAATATGCATATACTTATCTCAAAGTGAGTACATATCCAAAGTACTCCACATGTTCAATATGCGGGATGGAAAGGCATTGAGTACACCTTTCCCTACATATGTGAAATTGAGCAAGGATGATTGCCCCAACTTAGATGGGGAAAAGGAACACCAAAATCTCTTTCCATTTTTGTGTTGATAGTCTCATGTATGCTATGGTACTATGGGCATGTTACATAATGTACAATGAACTTTGCGGAATAATAAATCAAGTAACCCCCATCAAGTGACAACAATGTTGAAAGCTATCTTGTGGTGTGGTAGAGCTTTAGTCAAAGCATTTGCAGCCTTACCTCGGGTATGAATCTTCTCATGAATAATGCACTCACTAGCTAAGCAGTCTCTAATGAAGTGATACCTCACCACAATGTGCTTGGTCTTTGCATGATAGACTAGATTCTTAGCCAAGGCAATGGCACCCTCACTATCAAATAAAAAAAATTAAATTTTATAGATCACAATTTCCACTATTCATTTCTTTTCCTTTTATTCTTGAGTTCACAAACTATTTCATATATATCTATGAACTTTTTTATGCGGTACGCACCTCTCCTATATTTTAAAAAATTGACGACACAAAATAACGTGTGCAAGTGTTTCACCTTCACTCTTATATGACTATGAAGTTCTACTACTTCTTGTGTTCATCCTTATATGTCAATAAACTTTGAGCTTTTTATTTCACGTGAAACACATGTTTTTTGTGTTTATTCCACAATCTTATGTGAAAGAAGCCTTAAGACACTCTATTTCAAGCCTAAAAATGGAAGGTTGACCTTAATTCTCATGAAGGAGGCCAAAATTTTGGTTGACCTCCAATGAGAAACCTGATTTTACCTTCAAATTTCTATTTGAATTTGACATTTTCTTCAAAAGAAAAAAAAAAGACCTTTAAATAACATTAAAATTTTCAAAACAACTTCTTATTTTTTCTTTGAAGAAGAGAAAATTGATTAAAAAACAAAGAAGATACAAGCACTTGTGAGAAGGGGATGAGGGTTCGTGACTTAGCAATGATAAATGTTTAATAGCCCAAAACATAATCAACCTCATATAAGAATACATGGAGAGGAGTGTATGCCTCAAAGTACAAGATTTTGGAGAGATATTGCTTAGGAAAAGCATCATTCATCATGCCTTTGCATTTGTCCATGGGTATTTTCAAGTCCATTAAGCTATCACAAATGCAAAGAACTTCCATACACACATAGAAAATAACAAAGTGATCGAGAATACACTAATCTCTACCACACTAGGTAGCTCTCACTTTCTTAGACTACGTAAGAACTTTGCTAATACGGTACCTAACTTGTCTACCCAAGGCAACTTTTTATCAACATGAACATTTGAGACTCCCCATGTGACAAAAATCATGTATACTAAGAACAAAAAAATCCCCAAAATTTTGTTCTTGGGGCACCCACTTTAAGTAGGACTATAATCAAGCATAAAAAATCCACAAAATTTTGTTCTAGGGGCACCCAACTTAAGTAGGACCATAAGCAAGCATAATATAACACATATACACATGCACATTAACATACACACATGCTTCAGAACTCTAACATGGCACACAACAATGATATAAATTATAATAGTATATTCACTCATTAAAAAACACAAGGGGAAACAATTCTAGAGAAAAGAAATGCACAATTTAGGGTCGAAAATAAATCCAAAGAAAAAAAAGTAAGTCCCTAAATTATACACATGCAATAAAAAAAGGTTCCTATGAATGCATGCAATAGAAGATTGATGCAAGAAGAGACACAAACACAGATACCACACAAACATACATACCACACATCAACAAAGATAAATGCACTACACATATGCACATATTACACATATGCACATCATGACACATACACATACACATATACATAATATCATATATATACATATATTACACAATGCACATGCACATATATACATATTTTGTTAATGGCATATTCAAATATATCATTAGCACTCATACACATGTACATAATATCATACATATACATATATTACAAAATGCACATGCACATATATACATATTTTGTTAATGGCATATTCAAATATATCATTAGCACTCAATACACATGTACATAATATCATACATATACATATATTACATAATGCACATGCACATATATACATATTTTGTTAATGGCATATTCAAATACGAATCACAATATTGAGTTTCACATGATTATAACCTTATTATTTTTTTAAACAAAAATATTTTGAATTATAAACAAAGAAAAAATATTATCTTATTATTTTTAAACAAAAACATTTTAAATTATAAAGAAAGAAAAAATATAAAAAAATGTTCGAGAGAATTACAAAGAAGTTTTATAATCTTTTCGTCCTCTATTTTTTTTTTTAGGGATTCAGTTGTTTTCTAGCATGAACACCTTTGGTGCTTAAAGAGGAGATTTCTTCCAATCATTTATTTTTTTATTTAAACAAATTAAAGATTTTTAATCGATCACTTAGTTGTTTTCTAGCATGAACACCTTTGGTGCTTAAAGAGGAGATTTCTTCCAATCATTTATTTTTTTATTTAAACAAATTAAAGATTTTTAATCGATCACTTTTTTGGAGGGTTGTTGAAGTTAAACTTACATCTTTCCTTCCATAGTTTATAGAGCGTTTCATTCCTAATGGTATTTCATAGAGAAGACGAGCTATCGATTGTTTCACTGAGCGAATTGCTTTTGGTTAACTTAATGACTCAATGAAAGAAGCTTAACATTACCAAGTTACAATGCTCTTAATACAGGAAAAGAAGAGGTGACCTAAGTCTTCCTTGCTTTTATAGCATTGCTTACACCATGAGAGAGCATTGCAAATTTTATTGACTTTGACATTGATCCAAATCCTTAATTGAGTGAAAAATTTGCCACATGAGAGCTCTTTTTTTTTCCCTATAAGCGGTCGTTACAAATCCTTGAACTTGAATCCTCATCTAAATGCAGGTGCAATTCAGATACCACTTTTGTTTAAGTGGCTCGACAACACTTCTTCTTCTTCTTCTCTATCTCTCTCTCTCTTTTTTTTTTTAATATTTATAAATGGAGGTTCGGCATAGGCCTATTACCCCGGGCTTTAACTTTGAAATTGCAATTGTACAATAAAGAGCATAGTACCCATGGGACCCCCCTTATCCCACAAGAATAGGGGTTTACAACGCTAGGTTAAACAACGGTCACAACTACCGCGAGGCTGGACAAACAGTGGCACATCAGCCACATGCAACATCTTTCCAAGATACACATATCCCTTATATGTTGTTGCCGGGGATTAAACCCTCGCCCCCACCTCAAGAGGCGAGAGGCCCAACCACCCGGACAGCAACCTCGGACCTCGACACCACTTCTTGTTTAAGTGGCTGGAGGCTGCAATAGCCTTGCAACCTTCAAATCAACTACTGACTGTGTTCCATTTTGCTGATCAAGCAGCAAGCTACTCCCTGTGTTCTAGATAAACTTTATGCTGATCAGTAAGATGAAAGTTGTTGACCAAAAGCCTCTGTGCTCCGCCTGCACGACACGTTTGCAAAGTCTCCTGACGAGCGCAAAAACTGTCTTTTCATGTCAAAAGGTAGGAACTTGGAAGCGTCTTCGTGCCTTCAGAAGTTCTGATCCCAAATGAGTATAGACTGTCGTGTTGCCTTAATGAAGCACACTCCGGCGGCAGTGTCAGGTTTTGTGAGCGAATGAGTTCTAGATTCGGAAGAATTCATTCCATCTGAGCAAGAGCAAATCTACAGAAGGGACCAATTACCAATATCGTTTCCTCCTCCTCCCCTCTTGAGATTCTGCAGGTTAACCACTCTTCTCTTTTCTTACCATCCTTTTCTTTCAAATAGCATTGTTTCTTCTCCTCGTAGCAGATGCCATCAAGCTGAATGCTTGGCACCCGTCTTCTTCCTTTTCCAAACTCGTTCTCTCATCTACGGCATTCGCTCTGGGATAAACAGTTTCAAGCATTCTACTTTGTCTCATTTCCTTCGGTTAAAACAAATTCACATTGTGTATAAAATAGGCGATGGCAGGAGCGGTGTGTGCTCACTCAGTGGTTCCTTCCTCGTCTACCTCCCTTTATAATGGTTCATTGTTCGCGACTCGTTCTCCTGTTGGCTTCATTTTTCCCTCTTCAATTGAGAATCAGCTCTTGCTACGACAATCATCAGGTATTCGGGGATCTTCACCACGTCCTTGGCACGGTTTTCGACATCTTTGTTGCATGTCTTCTAATAAGGTGCGCGTGTAAACCATGTTTTATCCCACTTTCTTCAGTGCACCCCGTGGTTGCCTCTAGCTGGAGCAAGCTTGACGGTTCGTTTAAGTCTATCCTGAAGCGTTTACCTCTGGCCGCTGTATTTGCAGCTGCGGATTCAGAATCGACTTATAATGAGTAAGGATTCGTGTCTGTCATTTATTTACAGCCCTTTCCCGTGCATACATGAACACAAAACTATTTGTGACTAAGCAGTCGGTGGTCCACTGGATAGTGGAGATGTTAGAAATAAATCACGATTTACTCGAGCGTCCGTTTAAATTGTGACCGAATATTATCCTTGCCTGCTTTATGGAATAATAGGAGTCGTGTGAATTTCTCTTCGTGTTGTATATGAGTTGTGTGTGTGTGTGTGTGAATTGTCATCTTCTGTGATGAAGCCAGCCAGTTACCCACCTAGAAAGCAAATGAGTCGATTTGCTTACCTCGACTCTGCTTTTAGGTCTGACAAAAGCATTGCTTGTGGTGGAAGAGAACAAGCACTTCCAAAGCAGCCCTCTCCGCAGGTGCAGAAACCTTGTTTCCAGTTATCTTTATCACCAACTATGGTCATCTCAGCCCTAAAAATAAAAATAAAATTGAATCCCTAATGACATCTTGTTCCAGATTGAACCAAGTGACATTATACAAATTCAGCTGCGTGCTCTTCGCGAGAGGGATTTTGCAACTTTGTAAGATTCAAGTCGCTAAATACAAACAAATATCTCTGTCATGTTTCTTTGCTTTCCAAGTTACTTGTGTGCGTGCTTGTTATCAACGAAAGCCACTGTTTTGTTGAGCAGGTTTGAGTTTTCATCTCCAAGTAGGAGAAATTATGTCGGGTCTCTCTCCAAATTTACTGAGATGATTCAAGGACGAGCTTACAATGTATAGTTTTCCTACATTAATTCTGCATGTTATTATTTTTGCTTTGTCAAATCTAAGGTCAAATTTTGGAACTTACACATCTATTAAGTCTGTAAACTAAATGATAAAATGCTAGTTTATGTGTCGTTTGCAGAGTAAGGTTTTTATCAATGAATAATTTGCTGAAGTCTGAAAGATGACGTTCTACGTAGTTTCCTTTCTTAAGGATGAATTTCAGAATGGTGGTCTAACTTAGGTGGTGCTCTAGCTGAGGTGGTCGCCCAAGGGTGGATGGTGGTCTAGATGAGGTGGTCACCCAAGGATGCGGTGGCTGCCTAGTGCCAAAGAAGAAAGCGGTCACGTAATGCCTTGCCAAGTAGGTGGTCGCCAAGTGCACCATAGTAGGTGGTCGCCCATGTACTTTGGAGGATTGGTGGCCTATGTATATCTCGCCCAAGGGTGGTTCAGTGGTCTCCCATGCCAATTGTGCCTCTACATATTGCCGACCACTATTGCCTCTCCATCTTGGAGAGGACTACGTGTACATCAAAAGTAGATTTCACTAACACAGGAGAGATTAAGGCAAGAAAGGAAGTCATCATTTGAAGGGAGGGAATCAAGATATTCAACCACTTGGAGAGACTCATGCTGGAGGGAGAGGAGAGAAAGGTGAGTAAGTTAAAAAGTTGCTATTAGAGGAGGAGGGATTCACAGTGTATCACATCTAGAAGAGGAGGCGAAGTCCAATAGAAGAAATATAGCACTTGGTGAAGAGGAGCATGCCACAACGAGAAGAAGATTCATCACTAGGGAGAATCACTTGAGAAGAAGAGTCCTATCAAGGGAAGAGGAGTCCATAGAGCAAAGGAATTACCACCATGGCTAAGAGGGAGAATAAGGAAGTAATGACAGGGAGGAGATGGTTGAAACACACTCTAAGAAGGAGGATTAGGAAGTAATCCTCAACCATGGCTTTTGGGGCAAGTGGTTAGTCCATCATACTCCTAGTTAGAAGGTCATGAGTTCAATTCCCCTTGGATGCAACAATAGGTATCAGAGCCTAGGAAATAGGCTTGGGCAAAGGTACGGATTCCCCTCTCCACCCCTTGGACTATGCCGAGAGCTTCTCTGTCGCATCTTGGACTCCCTTCAATAACTGGAGACTCATGATGTGCACCCCCTACACACTATGTTGTGTGTCCTTTTCTTCATGGGGAGGTCTTCTTATATAGTTCTTATTATTCTTTTGGGACTCCTGGGGTGTTTGGTAGAGAAAAATGATAAGATTAGTTTCTTTCGCTTGCAGGTTCACTTGCAGGTTCACTCTTTATTCCACTTAGTTGTTTTCTCCATCGCCACTATGTTCCAAATTTTGGTACATATCCGGAAGAAGTGGTCTTTCTCATGCTTTAGCATGGACTTCTCCATCCAGGTGCTAAAATTTGCCATGTTTCTCTCTCTTGCTGAATGATTTAGTCTCTTTTAGCCTTGCTAAAACTTGCCATGTTTATCTCTCTTGATGAATGATTTAGTCTCTTTTAGTCTCCTTCAAAAGTAGGGAAGTTTTGAAGACTTGGTCGACTAAATTTGGTGGAAGTTATTAAAAGTTTGTCAACTTATGAATTTGACTGACTTTGGTTGAAACTTTCCAAGTTGGCAACTTGGGAAGTTGGGCAATTCGGGAAGTTGGGCAATTCGGGAAGTTGGGCAACTTGGAAAGCTGGGCAACTTGGACAGCTAGGCAACTTCTGCATAAATTGGACTATTTGTGACATTGGTTGATTCTTCTCATCTTGATGAACTCGATAATCTTGGTTTTCTCCATCTTAACCCCTTGGCTTCTACTTGCATAATCAAGATAACTCATGGCCCAACATTTTGCATCTCATAAGAGTAAAAAGATAAAAGTACATCAATCAAGGGACTTATCAAAGTACTCTACAGGTTGACTGCCATTAAGACCTCCATCCTCGGCGAGAACAAATTAAATACATTTTGTGTTTTTCTTTCTTCTGTTGAACTTGCTCCCAAGTATGTTGCTGCTCTTGGAAGTTCCTAAGGATTTTATGTTATGTTGCTAACCTTCATGTTGATTGCAAGGGTAGCTGACATGGGCTGCATACCACTAAAAACTTGGCCGATGGAAGAGGGTTGTCCCTTGGCTCTGTCTCCATCTCTCGGCCTGCTGCATAGTGAGAACACTCATTTGCGTCGGGACTCACAGTGGCCCACGTAGCCTACTTAATAAGTCATCCCTTCAAATCCTCTTATTTTAGTGATTACATTTTTTTTAATGTGAAAGTTTTGGTCTACTTTTCTATGCTTAATTGGTTGACAGGGAAAGTGGTGAACTGTAGAAATTCAATTGGGAAAAGTGGTCAACTTCAAAAATTGAAAATTAGTCGATTGGGAAAGTGGTGAACTTTAGAAATTGAAACTTAGTCGACAAAGTGGTCAACTTCAGAAATTGAAAATTAGTTGACTTGGTAAAGTGGTCTTTTGGTAGGCTGAGCTAGGTTGATCCATCCGAAATCGGTCTACTGAATATTTGGTCGACTCTTGAAGAAGTGGCATGATCCATAATTTGGGTCGACTTCTCTCTAAAGAAGTTAGTTGACTTCCTTGAAGAACTGGTCAACTGTAGGGAATTGGCGGACTGGTGCTGAGAGAGAAAGAAAGAAAGAAAGAAAGAAAGTGTTTTTACGTCTATTAGGAGGCCGAACTCGGCCTATGAGACAAATCGATGTACATGGGTGTATCTTCTGTCAATCAGAAAAGATAAAAGTGCTGAAAAGAAACTGGTTAAGCTGATATAGATCTCCGTAGTGTGCATGTGGGGATACCCATGAAAGTGGTGGGGGGTGTATGGAGTGCGATATCTATGATAGTCTATATGCAAAAGGGTAGTACAACAACCATGAGAATGCATCTAAAACGACTAACTAGCTCCATCCTGTGCTAGTGGGTGGGATGTAATATGTGATACATAGGTGGAGGTGGAGTCAGGGCCACCCTGATGGCTGCAACGGGATCGGCCATCATCTGGGATCGTCTCTCCTCCATGGCGCGATGGTCACAAGCCTGGATCTCCGCAATCTGGTGTCGGTGAAGTCTCGGGGCCCGATATCCTATATCACGGGGTCGTCTCCTAGCTCGAGATATCTGAGCCTGTTGAAGAGTCACCCCGCTCGGTATGTGGGCTGAGGGGGGGAGGGCTGCAGCACGTCGTGGAATAAAGAAGTCAGTGAGCTGACTCTGTCTCCCTCCTGTATGGAGTGCTACAGTAGGCTGGAGTAGGGAATCTCTATGACTCTGTATCTCTAGTAAGAATCGCCCGAGCTGTCGCTGGTCTCTAGAGTCCATGATCTCTCGGAGGGTGGGCTGCCCTGCAAACAGAGTCTCGTATCTGCCTCTGATGCCATCATATGCGCTACATCTGCATACAAAGTGCTCCTCATCCTCCATCTCTACTCTGCATACTCTGCATATCCGCTCCTCTCTGGGAATGTCTGCGGCTCTGCCCGTCTCAATCTCGAGTCGGTGTGATGAGACTCTCAGCTTGCCAATCGCTACCCTCAAGCTATGAGGCATGTGAGTATCCATGTAGCGTGGTCGCTGGATGAAACCGTCAGCTAGTATGTCTATGAACTGGTCTCGATAGTGCGATAGTCTCGATCCCATGTGTGGTGTGTGCCATGTCTGACTAATGTAGAGCTGCCAGAGATCCTGTCTGAGCACAACATTCCTCTCACGACGAGAGAGGTGGATGTGAGGTGAGTCTGGGTCATACTGAAAAGGCGGCAATCTGTCCATATCAAGTCCATGACTATCAAACCAGACTCTAACCTGAGTGTACCAAGCTCTCTCATATCCTAACTCTGATATCTGTATAGATGCCTCAAGAGCTCTGTGTGTGAGTCTATCTGTAGGGAGGTCCCTAATCCTCTGAATAAAGCAGATAGTCTGGAATAGTGCCTCTACTGCCATGGGTGGTGCAGCTAGCTCTGCCCTGATGATGTCATGTGGCACCGACTGTTTCCCACGAAATAATCGCGAGATCATACGTACCTGTGGCCTCTCGATCGCACTCCACTGGGTGACTGTGAGACCTGGGGCCCAAACCGTCGCAGCATACATCATAGCTGGTCTGACCAGTGTGTCAAATAGCCAGCCCTTCGTGCGGGGCTCCTGGAAGTGTGCTTGGTGACATCTCCGCTCTAACATGGCTAAAGCTGCATATCCGCGTGTGAGTCTATCGGTGGCTGCTTGTCTCATGCTGAAGGGGCCAGGCAAGCTCGTGAATGTGACTCCGAGATAGACATAGGAAGTGACCACCTCAATCTGTCCACCACCAGCTCTGAATCCTGCTCCATTCCTCACCATGGGGGAGGTGTGGAAGATCATGACCTTGGTCTTGCCAAGGTTTACTGTCAAGCCCCTCTGTGTACAAAACTCATCCAGGGCCTCAAGGTGGCGCTGTAATCCCTCGGGTGACTCTGAAATCAAGACAATGTCATCGGCATATAATAAAATGTGGACATGTGTACCTGCGAGGTCTGCACCCTCTCCTCCAGCTCGGAGAATGTAGTCCTCAATCTCGTCAATGTAGAGACCAAATAGAGTGGGAGAGAGTGGGCAGCCTTGCTTAACACCGATGGTGCTAGCAATGGCCTCAGACATACCTCCTGGACACCGTACCCTCCCAGTCACCTGCTCATAGAGTGCATAGATGGCCCAAATCATCCCTGATGGTACTCCCAAGCTCTGGAGGCGTTGGAAGAGCCTCTCTCGCGGCACTGTATCAAAAGCTTTGCGGAAGTCCACAAAGCAGCAATATAGCCTCTTCTTCCGCACCCTTGCCCCATCAATGAGGCAGCGCAGAATGAAGATGTGATCAATAGTAGAGAAAGCTCGTCGAAAACCTGCTTGGCCTCGTGCTCGTAGCCCCTCAGTCTCTGCATATGAACTGAGCTCTGCCTCAAGTATGGCACCGTATAGTTTGGCCATGGTGTGGCCAATCATGATGGTCCTGTAGTTCCCTGGATCCAGGGTGTCGCCAGATTTGTGGATAGGCACAATGGTGTGCCTAGTCCACTCCTCTGGGAAGCCCTCTCCTATAGCCCGGTTGAAGACATGTGCAATCAACGGGGCTATAGTGGAGGCTGCATATATGAGATGCTCGCTCTGCAATCCTGCGTGGTCTGTCGAACGTCCATGTCGAAGTCGTCGTATGGCCCTCTCAACCATCTTTGCTGTGAAGAGAGAAGAACTAGTAGGGCGAGGCTCAAGTGGATGGGGAATGGGAGGCTGCCTAGGTACCTCATATAACCTCTGAGCATAATCATGCCATGTGTGTGGGTCTCCAATAGGTGTGGTCGGGCGTGGCTCTCGTAGGCTGCGCCATGCTGCAGCACTGTCCATACTCATAAAGAGATGGTATAGAGAGAGAGAGAGAGAGAGAGAGAGAGAGAGAGAGAGAGAGAGAGAGAGAGAGAGAGAGAGAGAGAGAGAGAGAGAGAGACTTTTTAACGTCTATTGGAGGCCAAAATCGGCCTATGAGACAAAACATATACATCAGTATGATCCAATCCACTGTGATCCCAAAAGGAAAGGAAAATAAAGTGTGAGTACAAAAGACGGGTATAAAAGGAGTGGACAATAACTGGCATCAAGGGTGTGGGGTGCTATGGGTATGCACTCTATATGCTCAATGGGTATGATACAAATATGATATGCACTCTGGTCAACTGTAGGGAATTGGCGGACTGGTGCTGAGAGAGAGAGAGAGAGAGAGAGAGAGAGAGAGAGAGAGAGAGAGAGAGAGAGAGAGAGAGAGAGAGAGAGAGAGAGAGAGAGAGAGAGAGAGAGAGAGAGAGAGAGAGAGAGAGAGAGAGAGAGAGAGAGAGAGAGAGAGAGAGAGAGAGAGAGAGAGAGAGAGAGAGAGAGAGAGAGAGAGAGAGAGAGACTTTTTAACGTCTATTGGAGGCCAAAATCGGCCTATGAGACAAAACATATACATCAGTATGATCCAATCCACTGTGATCCCAAAAGGAAAGGAAAATAAAGTGTGAGTACAAAAGACGGGTATAAAAGGAGTGGACAATAACTGGCATCAAGGGTGTGGGGTGCTATGGGTATGCACTCTATATGCTCAATGGGTATGATACAAATATGATATGCATAGGGATGGGAGGCTCGATGGTATCACAACCCTCTAAATGCCTGGAGTGGGTGTAGAATATAATGCATCGGTGGGTAAGGCATCATGGCGATCCTCAAAATGCTCTGAATGTCCAGATCGACAGGGGTGCGCTGCTGACGTCTCCGTATCTCCATGTCATGGCGTGCGTGAATCGCCTGAATCTCTCTCTGGTGTGGACGGACTCTCCGGAGTGGGGGTCTCGGTCGTCGACGCTGTCGTCTAAGCTCCTATGCTCTGTGTAATGTGACACCCCGCATCGAGCTGGGTCCTCGAGTGGCTGTGGGTCTGAAAAAATCTGTAATATGAGTTTGAGGGAGGGGGGCCATGTGTATCTCCATCTGCCTGGAGGAGTGATGTACGACGGTGCTGGAGCTCTACTAGGAAACGACCTAGAGGGCGCTGGTCCTCTGTCCCCAATAAAGCCCTGGTCTCTTTGCCCCCCGTGAAGAGCTGTGGGTAGCGGTCTCTGATGTCCTCATATGCGTGGCATCTACATGTGTAGTGCTCCTCGTCCTCCACCTCCTCTCTACATATCCTGCATAATCTCTCGTCCCTCGGGGTATGTGTTGCTCGCCCAACCTCAATCTCGAGCTGGTGTGATGATACTCTGAGCTGCCCAATGGCCACTCTCTCAGCTGGTGCCATGTATGTATCCATGTATCGTGGTCTCTGAATGAAACCATCCGCTGTCACAGTCAGGAAGTGCTCTCTGTAGTGTTGCCTCTTTGTGGGAAGAGGCTCCCGTGGTGCTATCCATGTCTACCTGACGTGTATCTGTAGTAGATCCTGACAGATGATCCTATTCCTCTCCGAACGAGAGAGGGTAATGTGGGGGGAAGAGAGGTCATACTGAAAGGGGGGAAGATCGGTAACGCTCATGCCATGGTTTGCTAACCATCGGTAAGTCTGTGCATACCATACTCTCTCATGCCCTGTCTTTGCTAAATGTCTGGAGCTCTCAAATGCAAGCCTGGTGAGTCGGCTGGTGGGGAGCTCTCTGACCCTCAGAATAAAGGTCACCAACTGGAAGAGGGCCTCCACTAGCATCGGTGGTGTGCCAAGCTCAGCTCGTATAATGTCATGTGGAACGGAGGGCTTGTTGCGCAGCAAGCGTGAGATCATGATGACCTGGGGCCTCTCAATCTGCATCCACATCGCCTCCGTGAGCCCAGGTGCCCAAACTGCCGCTGCATACATCAATGCGGGTGTCACTAGAGTGTCAAAGAGCCACCCCTTAGTCTGGGGCTCCTGAAAATGTGTCTGAAAGCAACGTCTCTCCAATCCTGCCAGTGTCGCATAGCCTCGCGTCAATCTATCTCTCGCTGCCTGTGCCATGGAGAATACCCCTGTGCTGCCTGAGAAGGTGACAGCTAGGTAGACGTAGGAGTCCACTACCTCTATCTGTCCTCCAGCTGTAGTGAAAGAGGCGCCATGGCATACTGTCCTGGAGGTATGGAAGATCATGACCTTGGTCTTGCCAAGGTTCACTGTGAGTCCTCTCTCCATGCAGAAGGTATCGAGTGCCTGTAAATGTGACTGCAACCCCTCCTGTGACTCTGAAAGCAAGACAATGTCATCAACATATAATAGGATGTGTACTGGCGTACCTCCGAGGTCTCCTCCTAGCCCTCTTGCTCGCTGGATATACTCCGTGATCTCGTCGATGTAGAGACCGAAGAGAGTGGGTGAGAGAGGGCAACCTTGTTTCACACCAATGGTGCTAACAAGGCTGTTTGATAGGCCGCCGGGGCAGCGTACCTTGCCTGTGACTCGTGCATACAGAGCATGGATGGCCCATAGCATGTCTGATGGTAGCTGTAACTCCTGGAGCCTCCGTAGTAGTCTCTCTCGGGGAAACATGTCGAAGGCTTTGCGGAAATCCACAAAGCAACAGTATAGTCTCTGCTTCCTCGCCTTCGCGCTCTCAATCAAGCAACGAAGCACGAAGATGTGGTCGATGGTGGAGAAAGTGCGGCGGAAGCCTGCCTGGCCGGGTGCTCTGATCCGAGCTGCCTCAGCGTGTGTATTGAGCTCTGCCTCTAGTATTGCCCCATAGATCTTGGCTAGGATATGGCCTATCAAAATAGTCCTGTAGTTCCCTGGATCCATCATATCGCCGGACTTATGGATAGGCGTAATAGTATGCATAGTCCACGAGTCAGGTAATCCATGAGAGAGAGAGAGAGAGAGAGAGAGAGAGAGAGAGAGAGAGAGAGAGAGAGAGAGAGAGAGAGAGAGAGAGAGAGAGAGAGAGAGAGAGAGAGAGAGAGAGAGAGAGAGAGAGAGAGAGAGAGAGAGAGAGAGAGAGACTTTTTAACGTCTATTAGAGGCCAAAATCGGCCTATGAGACAAAACATATACATCAGTATGATCCAATCCACTGTGATCCCAAAAGGAAAATAAAGTGTGAGTACCACAAACGGGTATAAAAGGAGTGGATAGTAACTGGCATCAAGGGTGTGGGGTGCTATGGATATGCACTCTATATGCTCAATGGGTGAGATACAAATATGATATGCATAGGGAGGGGAGGCTCGATGGTATCACAACCCACTAAATGCCTGGAGTGAGTGTAGGATATAATGCATCGGTGGGCAAGGCATCATGGCGATCCTCAAAATGCTCTGAGCGTCCAAATCGATAGGGGTGCGCTGTTGACATCTCCGTATCTCCATGTCATGGCGTGTGTGAATCGCCTGAATCTCTCTCTGATGTGGACGTGCTCTCTGGATTGGGGGTCTCGGTCGTCAACACTATCGTCTAAGCTCCTCTGCTCTGTGTAATGTGACACCCCGCATCGAGCCGGGTCCTCGAGTGGATGTGGGTCTGAAAAAATCTGTAATATAAGTCTGAGGGGGGGGCCAGGTGTATCTCCATATGCTGCTGGAGGAGTGATGCACGGCGGTGCTGGAGCTCTACTAGGAAACGACCTAGAGGGCGCTGGTCCTCTGTCCCCAATAAAGCCTTGGTCTCTCTGGGCCCCTGAAGAGCTGTGGGTAGCGGTCTCTGATGTCCTCATATGCCTGGCATCTACATGTGTAGTGCTCCTCCACCTCCTCTCTACATATCCTGCATAATCTCTCATCCTTCGGGGTATGTGTGGCTCGCCCAACCTCAATCTCGAGCTGGTGTGATGATACTCTGAGCTGCCCAATGGCCACTCTCTGAGCTGGTGCCATATATGTATCCATGTATCGTGGTCTCTGAATGAAACCATCCGCAGTCACAATCAGGAAGTGCTCTCTGTAGTGTTGCCTCTTTGTGGGAAGAGGCTCCCGTGGTGCTATCCATGTCTCCCTGACGTGTATGTGTAGTAGGCTATTCCTCTCTGAACAAGAGAGGGTAATGTGGGGGGAAGAGAGGTCATACTGAAAAGGGGGGAGATCTGTAATGCTCATGCCATGGTTTGCTAACCATCGGTAAGTCTGTGCATACCATACTCTCTCATGCCCTGTCTCTGCCAAATGTCTAGAGCTCTCAAATGCAAGCCTTGTGAGTCTGCTGGTGGGGAGCTCTCTGACTCTCATAATAAAGGTCACCAACTGGAAGAGGGCCTCTACTAGCATCAGTGGTGTGCCAAGCTCAGCTCGTATAATGTCATGTGGAACGGAGGGCTTGCTGTGCAGCAAGCGTGAGATCATGAGAGAGAGAGAGAGAGAGAGAGAGAGAGAGAGAGAGAGAGAGAGAGAGAGAGAGAGAGAGAGAGAGAGAGAGAGAGAGAGAGAGAGAGAGAGAGAGAGAGAAATTCATATTAACATCTTCTGGAGGCCAAACTTGGCCTATAAGACAAAAACCATATACAAGTGTAGTAACCCTGTGTAGAAGATGAAATGAAATAAAAAGTATATCGCTACACAAAGCTATATAGGGCTGAAAGAGGCTGGGGAGACGTGGCTCTGACTCTGCAGATAGTGGCCACCTAATACATGGGGGATCCATAATGTGAGTAAAAACACCCTAGCTACTGGTGATGGGTGGAGGTGGGTGTAGTATGTGGTACATCGGTGGTGGTCTGAGTGCCTCCTGAAGGAAGACAACCCAGGGGGTGGTGGTACGCCTATGCTCCATCATGTGGTCGTAGGTTGTCCTGATGCGTGAAATATCCTCCTGATATAGTCGTGGTCGACGATATCCTCCCATGCGGGGTCGGCGCCGTGCTCTCTGTGCTGCGGCCTGGTGGAGCGTGAGCCCTTTAGATGGACCTCTCTGATGTAGCTCAGCTCGTTGAAAGAACTGGGTAATGGTCTGCTGAGTACTCACCTATGGCTGATGTGTGGGCTGTAGTGACCGCTCTCGCCTCTCATATGCTGCTGTGAGAAAGCGTCCGAAGCGTCGCTGGTCTCCCATAGTCATGCACAACTGGAGTGACTCCTCTATCTGGAAGTGTGCTCGTAGGTCTAAGTATGCTGGGCATCTCATAACAAAATGCTCCTCACTCTCTACCTATGTCTCGCATACTGGGCACGACCTCTCCTCACGGGGGACTCCCCTGGATCGACCCCTCTCAATCTTGAGCTGATGTGATGAAACCCGGAGCTTCCCAATGACGACTCGAAGGTGGTGTGGTAGGTATGTCTGCATGTATCTCGGAATCTCGATGAAGCCCTCGTCCGATATATGTAGAAAATGCTCACGATAATAGAGCATTTTCGGTGGCAATGTATCCCTAGGGCTCATCCATGTCCTCTGTATGTATGTATGCCATATCTCCTGACGAATGACCCTATTCCTCTCCTGATGAGAGAGCGAGTAGGTGGGTGCATGTGAGTCGTACTGTAGTGGTGGTAGCCTGTCTATGTCAAAGCCATGGTGGGCCAACCAGTCTCGTGTCTGTGCATACCATGAGGAGGTGTCGCCTCCTAATGCCATATCACGTGATGCTTGTAAAGCACGATAGGCAATGCGCTCTGTATCCATGCTCCGGAGTCAATGTAATAGGCATACTGTCTGGAATAGTGCCTCAACTAGCATCGGTGGTGCAGAGAGCTCTGCTCTAATGATATCATGTGGTACGAAAGGCTTGCTACGGATAAGTCTGGCAATCATGAGGATTTGTGGCCTCTCTAATGCTGTCCATACTGATGTAGCTAAGCCTGGTCCCCATATGGGTGCCCTATACATGAGTGCTTGCATAACCAAAGTGTCGAAGAGCCGCCCCTTTGTGCGGGGCTCCTGAAAATATGCCTGGGGGCACTGTCTCTCCATCAAAGCTAATGCTGCATACCCACGTGTGATGCGGTCACGGGCTGCTTGGGACATAGAGAAGACCCCTGATGCTGTTGTAAATGTCACCCCGAAGTAAACATATGATCCGACCACCTCAATCGGTCCACCTGCTGCTGTGAACAAACTATGTCTGCGTACCTGTGCTCATGTATGAAAGATCATGACCTTGGTTTTACCAAGGTTCACAGATAACCCTCTGTGTCTGCAAAAGTCATCTAGGCCATGTAGATGATGCTGTAGACCTTCTGAAGACTCTGAAACGAGTACAATATCATCAGCGTATAAAAGAATATGGACCATGGACCCACGTACCTCAATGCCATCACCTCCGTGCTGCTGCTGTATGTAGTCCACTATCTCATCAATGTAGAGACCAAAGAGGGTGGGTGAAAGAGGGCATCCTTGCTTCACCCCGATAGTGCTAGCAAGTGGATGAGATAAGCCGCCCGGACATCTGACTCTACTAGATACTCTCTCGTATAAGGCGTAGATCCCCATCCTCCGGAGCTCCGATATCAAGTAGTCGTTCCAACTTCCGTGGGAACAGTGTCAAATGCTTTGCGGAAGTCCACAAAGCAGCAATATAATCTCCGCTTCCTCACCCTTGCGTGGTCGATCAGGCATCTCAAAGTGAAGATGTGGTCAATGGTAGAGTAATCACGTCTGAAACCTGCCTGTCCTGGAGCCCTGATACCCTTCCTCTCAACGAGAGTACTCAACTTTGTCTCTAGTATTGCCCCATATAACTTGGCCAATATAGGGCCAATCATGATCGTCCTGTATGTAGCTGGATCCATAGTATCACGTGACTTATGAATGGGCACTATGGTGTGCTCAGTCCATGAGTCAGGGAACCCTTGAACCAATGCACGGTTGAAGAGGTGGGCAATGAGCGGTGCAAGGGTCGTGCCTTCGTAGATGAGGTGCCCTGCCTGTAAACCGAAATGGTCATGGGCCCTGCCATGCTGTAGACGGGCAATAGCACGTCCCACCATAGTGGGTGTGAAGAAGTCAGAGGTAGTAGGACGTGAGCTTTGTGGTCTTGGAATGGGGGGCTAGTCTGGGATCTCGTATAGGCTCCGTGCATAGCTATGCCAAGTGCTCGGGTCTCAGATGGGTGTATGTTGTCTCCTCTCTCTCAAATGTCGCCATGCCACTACACTGTCTCGACTCATGAGCAAATGATAGATATCCTAGTACTGTCTCTCCTCCCAATCTCGCCGTTTGCGGCGAGTAAGGCTTTGCATGCGATGCTGTGCCTGTGTGTGTAATATCCCCTCTATGCTCTAAAATCGGTAGGTGCTTCCGTAGCTCACGACAATCTGCATCATATCAGCTGTATTGGGGCATGGAACCTGTGCGTGGAGGTGTATATGTGTGCAGTGTGGGAAGCTGCAGAGAGTTGAGTCTTGTAGGATGGTGGTGAACTGTGATGTAAGTGTATCCAAGGGTGAGAGTGGATCGAGGGAGAGTAGGCGGGTGTGTAAATCGTGTGCATAAACGTGTGAGAGCTCGTGTGTGAAGTGTATCATGGTGTGTGTCTGAGTGGGTGACGGAGGGTCTAATGAAATAGGAGATGAGAGTGTGAATGTGATAAATGTATGGTCAGCACCAAGTGGGCGTCGTCCAATACTAAGTGAGGGGATGAGTGAAGCTCTAGAGGTGGTACCTAAAATGTAGTCGATTGTGCTCTCACCTCCCCCGTGAGGGAAGCAAGTAAGTCCGCCCGAACTTGGCCAACGATTCATCCCGTTATATATAACGAGATGATGTCGGCTGCCTAGCTCAAGTAGATGTCTTCCATACCCGGTGGTGTCCTGACCCATGTCCGCCGATACTCTTTTGGTGCTCATCTCATCGTGGTCTCTGGTCCTCATGAGATGTGGGTGGTCCATGTCGTACGCCTCGCACTGATGTGACTGAGTGCGGCCATTGAAGTCCCCCATAAGGAAGACTTCACCTAGTGTGCTGGAATGTAGTATCTCATCTGAAAGTGTTGTGTATGGTGAGTCTCTATCTCGGATCGGTCCCCCAAGATCCTGTCCTGCGTATCGAGATCCGCTTGGAGGGAAGTAGCATATAGCAATGTAAATCCAGCTCCCCTGTGCCATCTCCATGCGAACCCACATGTATCGTGCCTCCTCATCTCTCCCTATAATGTGGATCCGGCTTTGTATCTCCTGTATAAATACGATGGCCACACCTCTCGACCCTCGCGCTGTACTCTGTCTCGTCGTGGTCCTGAATGCAGATTCCCAATGAAAACCTGCAATGCGTGGTAGACCTCTCTCTTGGCTCTCGTGTGTCTCTGTGATGCACGCAAAGTCATGTGATGCCATGATCTCCTCGAGTCTGTCTCGTCGCGTCCAGAGTGCCCCGTTGCAGTTCCACACTGCTCTTTTGAGTGATGTCTCCTAGTGTAGTGATGTCTCATAGGCCACGCGGCCCTATTTGATAGGGCGTCCATCTATGAAGACCTTACCATCACGGTAAAAGGCCTTCCTCCCCTCTCGACGTGCCTGGACTATCTGTGGCATGCAAGCGCGTCGATGTGCCACTTGCATCCGCGTGAGGTCCTCGTCCATGTAGAGGGCGCCGCTGGGTAGTCCACGTAGTACTGATGGATGTCTAAAAAAGGCTGTCCGTGCCTCCTCGGAGCTCATCTTAAGGATGAGTGCTCGAAAACGCGATGTATCCCTCCCAACCCTCGGTGCGCCTGTGAAGGGCATGCTCTCGTATCCAAGTCGATGGCAAATGTCAGTGGAGTCTGCCTCCGGTGATGCCCCTTCGGTGCCTGTAATCCGAATGTGAAGTCTTCGATTGTGTCGAAGCCTCTCCTCCGCAAGTGTATCTTGGACTCGTGTGAGCTGTTCTTTCTGCATGTCTTCCCTAACTTCCTTCTTAACCCTTTTGTGTACTACTTCCACCCACGACTCTCGAGTAGATTCTACCTCCATTTTGATTTCCTTTTTTATTTCTTCTTTGAGTGTCTCCACGTTGGAGATCTCCCCCTCTTCTTTCATATGCTCATAAGCTTCCCTCCAATTGTCTCGTTCGTCTGTGAGGGTCTTCACTTGTTCTTCGAGTCCTTTGACTTTATCCATTACTTGTTCTTCGAGTCCTTTGAACTTTTCCATCATTTTTCGTATCTCCATATTGAGGTTGCGGTCTGCTTCCTTTTTGGCCTCTTTGAGGGCTTTAGCGATAAATTCGTCCACTTCCCTCCGGTCCATGGGGGCCATTTCAGAGATTAGGTTTAGGGTTTCGGATTTTTTAGGGTGGGGGGGAGAGAGAGAGAGAGAGAGAGAGAGAGAGAGAGAGAGAGAGAGAGAGAGAGAGAGAGAGAGAGAGAGAGAGAGAGAGAGAGAGAGAGAGAGAGAGAGAGAGAGAGAGAGAGAGAGAGAGAGAGAGAGAGAGAGAGAGAGGATTAGGATTAGGATTAGGGTTAGGGTTAGGGTTAGGGTTCCGAT
Source organism: Ceratopteris richardii (assembly GCA_020310875.1). NCBI lineage: Eukaryota > Viridiplantae > Streptophyta > Polypodiopsida > Polypodiales > Pteridaceae > Ceratopteris > Ceratopteris richardii. The sequence goes on along the minus strand of CM035421.1, from coordinate 104,545,210 downwards.
TAAGACTAGGGTTAGGGTTAGGACTAGGGTTAGGGTTAGGACTAGGGTTAGGGTTAGGGTTAGGGTTGGAATTTAGGGTTTTGGCTTAGGGTTAGGGTTAGTTTGGGAGACTAGGTTAGGCATTTTGGCAACAGGGAAGAAGACAGAGATGGGGCTGAGGTGTGTGGCGAACCCTAACTGCAGGTGAGGGCGAGCTGTCCGAGGAGATGGAGAAGATTGGTGCGGGGGGCTGCTTCTGCATCGAGTAGGCAGCTGGAGGTGCTTCTCTCTGCTGTAGGGTGCCGACGGGCTGCCTCGACGGGATGCAACAGGGAGAGAGAGAGAGAGAGAGAGAGAGAGAGAGAGAGAGAGAGAGAGAGAGAGAGAGAGAGAGAGAGAGAGAGAGAGAGAGAGAGAGAGAGAGAGAGAGAGAGAGAGAGAGAGAGAGAGAGAGAGAGAGAGAGAGAGAGAGAGAGAGAGAGAGAGAGAGAGAGAGAGAGAGAGGGGGGGAAAGGGAGGGAGGGAGGGAGGGAGAGATTTTACGTTTATGACAGGCCAAAGTCGGCCTATGAGACGAAACATAAGATACATGATGCGGATGTCATCCAACTGTCACAAAGGTAAAGCAAGATCATAAAAAGCTAATACAATCTAGTCTCGAACATGTGTGATGAAATACTAAGGGTGATGGAGCCCTATCTCTAGGGGTATATGCATTCCTATATGGTGAAGATGCATCTGTCTACTAGCTCCACGTAATGGAGGGGTGGACGATGTGATACATAGGTGGAGCCGGTGCTAGAGCTTCCCGTATGAAAGCTATAGGATGTGCTCTCATTAGGGTTACTTGCTCTGTAGTCGCCTCGCGATGTCGAGCTCGAATCTCCTCTATCTGGCGATGGTATAGCCTCACTCCTCTGAGCCCTATGACTCGTGGTCGTCATCTAGCTGGGCTCACCTCAGCCTTCTGTAGTGTCACTCCTCATTGGGATTCAAGTGGGGGGGACTCTAGACCTCTGGAAAAAATCAGTGAGTTGTAGCTGTCTCCTCTCCACCGGTGGAGCTCTGTATGTCAATGGTAAGAGTGCATCTCTATGTCTCTGAATCTCTATCGAGAAACGTCCTAACTGTCTCTGATCTCGAGTCCATAATCTCTCGTAGGGTGGGCTGTCCTCTGAACAAAGTCTCATATCTGTCTTTAATATGAGTGTATGCTCTGCATCGACATATGAAATGCTCCTCACTCTCCACCTCCTTTCTACATAGTTTGTAGATCTCCTCTGCTCTCGGGACCCCACTGTGTCTCCCACTCTCGATCTCCAGCTTGTGTGACGTGACCCTGTCAATCTCCACTCCTGAACTATGCGGCATATAGATGTCCATATAGTGCGGTCTTTGTATGAATCCATCAGACATAATGGTGAGAAACTCTGTAGTATGACATCCTCCCCTCTAAATTGGGTGATCTCCATACTCTCTTGATGTAGAGCCTTCGCAAGTCCTGTCTGAGCACCAGATTCTTCTCGCTACAAGAGAGGTGATAGTAAGGTGAATCGGAGTCGTACTGAAAAGGTGGTAAACTCTCCATATCGAGCCCATGTGTTGTGAACCAAGTTGTGACATGTGAGTACTAGGCTCTATCATGGCCACTTTGAGATAACTGTATAGCTGCCTCAAAAGCTCTACGAGTGAGTCTATCGTGTGGCAACTCCCTCACCTTGTGAATGAAGCTCACTGTCTGGAAAAGTGTCTTGAGGACCATGGGTGGTGTTGAGAGCTTTGCTCGGATGATGTCATGTGGTATGGTGTGCTTGCCGCAGAACAAGAGTGAGATCATACATACCTGTGGCCTCTCAATCTGTGCCCACTGATCGGTCGTCAAGCCTGGTGCCCATATTGTCACTGAATACATCAAGGAGAGGGTTATTAGTGTGTCAAAGCCACCCCTTCGTGCGGGTTCCTGGAAGTGTGCCTTGTGGCACCGTTGCTCTAGCGTGGCCAAGGCTCCATACCCTCTGGTGAGTCTATCAATAGCTGTCTGCCTCATGGTGAAAGGTCCTGGTAGACTGGTGAAAGTAACTCCCGAGTAGACGTATGAAGTAACCACCTCGACATGCCCACTTGCTACGGTGAAGATGGCTGCACTCCTCATTGCATTGGATGTGTGAAAGATCATGACCTTGGTCTTGCCAAGGTTCACAACCAATCCTCTATGTCTACAAAAGTCATCCAAGGCTCCGAGGTGTCGTTGGAGCCCCTGAGGTGATTCTGAAGTCAAAACAATATCATCGGCATATAAAAGATATCATCGGCATATAAAAGAATGCGAATTTGGGTACCTCGGTCCCCACCCTGCCTGCGCGTAGTATGTAATCAGAGATCTCATCAATGTAAAGCCCAAAAAGTGTTGGGGAGAGGGGACAGCCTTGCTTAACACCAATGGTGCAAGCAATGGGCTCTCATAAACTGCCAAGGCATCGGACTCGACCAGACACATGCTCGTAGAGAGAGTAAATGGCCCATATCATCTTTGTTGGGATCTTGAGGCTCAGTAGGCACTGGAGTAGCTTCTCGCATGGGACGGTACTGTCTCTAATATGAGTGTATGCTCTGCATCGACATACGAAATGCTTCTCACATCTCTCCACCTCCTCTCTACATAGTGTGCACATCTGCTTTGCTCCGGGGACTCCGCTGTGTCTCCCACTCTCAATCTCCTGCTTGTGTGATACCACCCTAAGCTGACCAATCGCCACCCGTGGACTGTGTGACATATAGATGACCATGTAGTGTGGTCTCTGTATGAACCCATCTGACAAAATGGTGAGAAACTGTTCTCTATAGTCTGACATCCTCCCCTCTAAACTGGATGATCTCCATACTCCTGATGTAGAGCCTCCATAAATCCTATCTTAGTACCAAGTTCCTCTTGCTCGGAGAGAGGTGGGAGTAAGGTGAGTCGGGGTCATACTAAAAAGGTGGTAGGTGCTCCATATCTAGCCCATGTGTGGTAAACCAGCCCATGTGTCGTAAACCAAGTTCTGACCTCTGCGTACGAGGCTCTATCATGCCTACTCTCACACAACTGTATAGCTGCCTCAAACACTCTACGAGTGAGTCTGTCATGGGGCAACTCCCTCTTTGAATGAAGCTCATTGTCTCGAATAGTGCCTTGAGGACCATGGGTGGTGCAACGAGCTGTGCTCCGATGATGTCATGCGACGAGATCACGACTTCTCAATTTGTGCCCACTGATTAGGAGTCAAACCCGGTGCCCATACTATTGCTGAATACATCAAAAAGCCACCCCGTTGCCCATACCGTCGCTGAATACATCGAGGCCAGAGTGACTAGTGTGTCAAAAAGCCACCCCTTCGCATCGGCCAATGACAAGAGAAGGAAACAAGTGAATGTGCCAGATCCTGGCCACCGATGCATCTTGTCATAAATAACAAGGTGGTGGTGACTACTGAACTCAAGAAGGTGTCTGCCATACCCAGTCGTATCATGGCCTGTATCAAATGATAATCTGCTAGTCCCAAGCTCATCTGGGTCTAAGTTGTGCATGATATCTGGGTACAGGAGGTAACAGTCTAAAGATGTGTGCCTGAATGGGATGGGTGGTATCCTCTGCTGATTATGTCATAAATGTATCCACACAATCTCGTATCAGTAAAATCGTGGTATCCAATATCGAGGAATATGGGGTCGTCTCAACTTGTCTGGCCCTCTGTGCCGCATTCTGCTGAAATGTGAGTCCAGCAGCATGAGGAAGCATCAATACAATACTTTTATTTCTTTAGCTTTGGTGAATATTTCAAAAAAGCTGTGAACTTAATAGTATGTGTTTTCTACAGCAGCATGCTCAAAATTCTCGTGCAATGCTTTTGCTACTTACACAACAGAGGGCCCTATGCATGTGAATTGCAAAACAAGACCTCTCATAAAAGATGAGAAGGTACTTGTAAGTTGTATCTACTCCATCTTCGAGTAATCTAGGGGAGTCACTTCTGCTTATCTTTTCTTGTGAACCTGGATTGTTGGGGGCACTCACAATCTTAGCAGTTGTAAGAGACTCAGTCAGTTCCAAGTCAATTCATCCATGTGAAAGAATGATAAATCCAGCAAGTGATTGCTTAGAGAACATATTAAAGTTCCATAATCACATGCTGTTGACAACCTGAAAACTCTAAATGTGCTCAATAAATGGCAAACAATTGGACAAAAAACATTCTCAACATGGGTTGAACGTGGGTACACAATTTACGTGGACGGTGGCATGCATGGACATGTTCATCCATTCAACTTTGCATCTCTCACTTAATGGTATAATATCTATGCCAGCTTTAACTTGCTTTTGTAAATTGTGATATGATGCGAGAATCTTTTGCAGTATGAAAACAAAGAGGTTATGGGGATTTTGGCCTTAAAAGTATATGCTTTGATTTTAAATTATTTGTCCCTCCCCGCCATACTTGCCTATGGCTTATCACGCTTCCTACTTGTGAATGGACTCCTCTCTTTGGGCATGACATTCCCCTTGTGTTTTCAGATTGTGTTATGATAAATAGGTTCTTGTGCAATTTGAAAAAGAAAGTGCTATGACAATGGGTGCACAATTGATAGAGCATGGCATGGATGCAGTCATCCATGCAAGTTTGCTTCTCTCGCCTCACTTTTATTCCTGCTTGAGTGTAATTTTTCAGATTGTGTTATGATGATAGGTTCTTGTGCATTATCAAATAAAAAGAAACTGCTGAAAGGAGGTTTGCCTCATAAAAATGCATGCCTTATTAAACTTATTTATCCCTTGCTGGTCAGCGGCCATACTTGCTTATGACTTATCACCTCTCCTGCTCCTTGTGAGCTGACTTGTCTCTTCTGGTATGACATGTTCCAGCACTTTTATGCCTGTGACCTGTCATGTGTATACTAGCTTAATGTCCTTTTTCAGATGGTGGTATGACCTTGTGCATTATGGAAAAGAAAAGATGGTCAGGGAGTTTTGGCCCTAAAATTTTTATGCCTTGAATTAAGACTATTTTTTCCTTGCTGGATATACTTATCTTTAGGCTATGATCTATCACACTTCCTACTTCCTGTGTTACCGTTAGTGTCCATGTGAAAGGCCAAATGGCCACTGGACACTTCTTTGTATATGTTCTTTAATGAAACATATAGTGGCCTGGTCAGTCGCAGACTGTAAGTTCGACCGCATTTGTAAGACCGAAGAAGTTTGTCTTCGTGCTCCCTGTCTACTATGTTTTTCTACGTATTCTGCAGCTTCTGTACGGAGTAATGTGTGCGATCTTAGGAGCTCAGTTTTCTACTCTGAGGATATCGTCGTGGAGCTCTCAAGAAGGAGAGCGCACTATGGTGCATCGCCATAGAAATACTTCACTGGTATCAGAGAAGTTCGCCGCAAAAGCTTTGTTCCTTTTGTGCGAGCGAAGGCCCTCCCCCCCCCCGGGCTTTCTCCAAGGCTTACGATTAAGGCAGTTTCAAGGCATAGACCTTTGCATACCTTGTCATCCGAGTCACCGAAGTCACCGTTGGTTGCGCGCGATGGAGGACCTCAACAATCAAGGAATATAGAGGTTCCCGGTACTTCCCGGGAGGTCACCCATCCCAGTAGTGTCCCCTCCGGAGCTCGCTTAACCGTGGCAATCTCTTGCCACTAAGCTACACTCTTGTGGTGTCTGAAGAAGGGGAAAGACTAAGGTTGACATTATCTTGAACATGTTTTGGTCCCTCAAAGCTTCATTCTTTGCTTTCAAAGCCTATTTTTGAAGCATTTTTGCAGTGTCTTTTGGAGCCATTGTGGAGTACTTCCGTACATAGTTCTCTTCACATAGGTCCAAGAACATTAAGAAGAGTGTTCTTTGTACTTCTCCTACAATAAATATCAACCTTTGGGGCTGTGTATTCAGCCACACTCGTAAAACTACAGGTTTCTTGAAAGATTTCAGTTTTGGTCGGAGGAGTCGCTGCAAATTTATGTAGGTTTTTTGAGCCAAAACCATCAGAGTTGACAGACACTCGCAAGTGTTATTGGCTAGTTTTTGGGCTTTGCATTCAGCCTTTTAGTGTCATTTTACTGCATATATTGAGCACATACACATCATGTACGCTTTTGTGGATACCCCTTATGTACGACCATGTGGTCATTGATATAACGGTTACATTCTTTGCATAAAGCCTTTTACGTTTGATAAAGAGGGTCGTGGTGAGGTTTTCTTAACTGGGAGACATATAAATGTCGGGGTCTCTTCGATGATTCAGGTCGAAGACTTACCCACCCTCGCCATAGGAGATGTATGATAGCTATTCATAGGTGCTCGATAAGCCTAGTTGGCTTCTATTGGGTAACTGATTATATGTAGTGGAGCCAGTGATTCACTATGCAGGCAAACACGTCAGTACTTGCACTTTTATGATATTTTGACATTGGTCATATGCTCATTTTGCAGAGGATGCTCTGGCAAAATTTTTCAGATTTTTGGTTTTGTCAACTATATAGTGGTCGATTTATTCCTTGATACACTTATTCATTGGTGTTCTAACTCTTCTAGCTCCATTATCATTCCATTCAGTTCTCTACCATCATGGCGTCAGAGGTCTCAGGCACATTCGGTGGATCAAGGTCTAGTGCTAGTGTTCCGAGAAGGAGCTATAACTTGCAGGGCAAAGACCATTTTGAGATCCGAAAATTTAATGGCACAAACTTTGCTCTATGGAAGAATCAGATTAAAGATGTCCTGATTCAAAGGAGGCAATGGAAGCCAGTAAATGGAATTTCAAAGAAGCTTGCTGACATTGATGAAGATGATTGGGATGAGTTAGATGAAATGGTCGGGTCTACCATTCGATTGCACCTAGCAGATAATGTTTACTTTACAGTATTAGGCTGTGAAAGCGTAGAGGAGCTTTGGAAGAAGTTATGCAATACATATGAAAAAGAGACGACATCAAATAAAGTCTATTTGATAAGAAAATTGAAAGACACAGATAGTGTTGCTGTCCCTCTAAATGAGTTTGATGCTATATTCTCTGAGTTACAGGCTTAGAAAATGGATATGGATAATGAAATGAAAGTAGTATTGCTGTTATGCACCTTGCCATCATCATGGGATACATTTTGCACAGCTATTAGCAATAGTGTACCTAGTGGTAAACTCATCTATGATGACATATGTGGAGCACTCTCGAGTGAGGAGATTTGTAGAAAGTCTATGGTTGGCACTCAGAGTGGAGATGCATATAATGTTCGTGATTCTTACCAAAGAAAGAATCAACAATGTGACAGGAGCAAGACCAAGGAAAAGAATGGTCAATGGAATAAGAGTAGAAGTAAATCAAGGAAGAGGGATATCGAATGCCATTATTGTCGTAAGAAAGGACACATGAAGAAAGACTGTTATGCATTAAAGAATTCTAAAGGTAAAGGACAGAATGTTGATGGGCATGTTAAACAATTACCTGCACCATTTATCTCGACTATAAAGATTGAAGAAATTAATGCTATTTTTGATGATGCTGATGTGTTGACACTTGATAGTACTGTGCCACCTGAGGCTCTTATGGCTGATTCTCTTTCCCACACCTTGTTGCTAGATTCTGGTGCTTCTTTCCATGTGACACCACATAGAGAATGGTTCTCTAATTATGCCGCAAAGTCTCTTGGTACCGTGAGACTTGGTGATTCTTACCAGTGTGATGTTGTGGGGATTGGAGATGTGGTTGTGCAGTTCATTGATGGTTCAAAATTTATTATGAATAATGTACGCCATGTACCTCAGTTGTCACACAGTTTGATATCAGTTGGTCAACTTGATGACCTTGGTTACAAGGTGGTCTTCTATGCTAAGTCCTTTCGCATATCAAAGGGAAATATGGTTATTTCACAGAAAGAACATTTGTTAGCTGTTATTGAACAGTCTATGGCTTGTATTTGGCATGGTCGTTTGGGCCATATATCTCGTAGTGGAACGGAAAATCTTTCTCGTTCTGGCTACTTGCCTGTGTTATCTTTCTCAGATTTTTCATTTTGTGAGCATTGTCGATATGAAAAGCAAACCAAAAATGTGCATAAAACGCACATTGACTCTTCAATTCAGTCTTTAGATCTCGTTCATATAGATGTGTGTGGTCCTATGCCCACTAGGTCCTTAGGTGGTTCTCTTTACTTTGTCACTTTCATAGATGATGCTACTAGAAAAGTCTGGGTATATCCTATCAAATCGAAGGACGAGGTATTCCCTACTTTCCAAAAATGGCTTGCTTTAGTTGAGACTGAAAAGGAACTAAGCTTAAGGCTTTACGTTCAGATGATGGGGGTGAGTATACCTCACATAAATTCAGCCTTTTCTGTCAGTCTAGAGGGATTCTTAAAGAGTTTACAACTCCTTATATCCCAGTACAGAATGGTGTAGCTGAGAGAATGAATATAACTATTCAAGATCGAGTAGTCTCTA